>QAGG01000088.1:0-119760 GCA_003138045.1 Penicillium sp. MA 6036
GGGGTATGAGACACAGTAGTCGGATGAGGCGACACTATGCAGAAAGTGATATGCACAAGAAGGTGAAATGGGTCCAAAAGTCCATAGGGCACATAGGGCAAAGAGGTGGATAGCGCACTAGAGCGCACCGAGGACTGTGCATGGGTAATGTGTGCTGAGATGTTTTTAGGGGAGTCGCTCAATGATGACCACTATTAGTACTGGTCGGGCTGCTTGAATCCTCCAAGTCGTTCACATTGAGTCTCCCAAAGAGAGTCTTCATATCACGAACGTTTTCACGGAGCGCGTCTCGTGGCTGCGCTGAGCGCTCGGCTGTCAATTCACGGATCTCGCGGACGATGTTCGTGTAGCCCTCTTCATTGGGAAGCCACCAGTGGTTGACCTCTGGTGCATGCCAGATTGCAGAGAGCGCCATGCGGAACGAAGGGGGGATAATGTATCTAGAAGAATCGATGTCAGTTACGTTTCGGTATTGTTGATGATCACGACGCTTTGGAGACCTACCCATTCTGTTCCATCATGGCTATCTTGCGCCGTGACCACATCTGATGCTTGTGGTCTTTTGGAAGGAACATGCTCGCCATTCCGATACTGTTCTTGAACATAATGCAATATCCATTTTCTTTGTACGGCCAGCGAGACATCGTCTCCATCAGTCGGCACTGCTCCTGGGCCAGTTCCTGCAGTTCCTGGAGTAAGGGTTGTTGAAGGACCTGCATGGTCTGGAACTTGTACATTGTCTCCGTGGAGAGGATGTCGATCCAGGCGTAGTTGAAATCCCACAGTGCACCTCGGTGCAAGCCTCCTGGCATATATGGATCCACGATATCGTCTTCGGTCAAAGGTTGTTTGTGTGGGTAATCCTGCACCTTGTATTCGTAGTCGTCGAATCCCCTTAGGATGATCTTCGCTTGCTCTAGCCATTGGCCTAGCAGTTCGTTCTGGATCGCAAATTGCTCCATGGATATCATGCCTCGGGACAGTTTCGCGTAGAGGGAGGCCATGTCCAGTCCGAAGCGACGGTTGATCGATCCCACGAGCTCGAGTTGTTTGGATGGGTCGTCTGGGTATAGGGCGGCTTGTTCGGCATCGTGCTGTTCTTTCGCTAGGTACCAATCTCGACTGAGGACTGTTTCGGTGCCGGCTAGGATCCCCACGACGACGTCGAATCGTGCATACCAGAGGAAGATGTTCGTGTGTAAATCGTTCAGGTTGGATGACTCTGGTGTCAGCAGTTCTCGCACCAGCGCGTGGGCCGCCCGGTGGTGGTCGATCAGATTCATCCAGTCGCCGATGTATTCCTGCACAAGTTAGAGCGATGCCAGACGGGTTCGAAGGGGTAGACAAACCTCGGTGGTGGTCAGCACGAGAACCGTACAGAGGGTAGCCTCGGTGTGCGGTTCTCCGGAGCCCAGCGATTTCCGCAGGAGAGTCAACGCCTTGTTGTAATAATTAAGGAATATAGAGAGCTTGCCCTCGTTGTGCAAGCTGTAGTGGTAGGCGGAGAAGCCCACCAGAGCATACAAGAGAGGCTCATACTGCAAAGCGAGCTCGATGAGACTGTGGTGGACGAAATGGAAACAGCTCTGTCGCAGAAAGAAGTGAGGCGTCGTCATGAACTCCTGGTGGAAATTAAGATAAAAGCGCAGATCATCCGACAGACGCGCATTGTTGATGAGCTCCGCCGTGGAATGTCCAATGCTCCCCGAGCGCACACTCATCGATTCCATCCGCGACGATTCCGCCGACGGCGAACTACTCTGCTCTTTCACAAAGGGATCCGTAGTCCCCCGGGATGGTTTCCGCAGAGACTGTGCGCTTCGACTATTATGCAAGGGCCGTGTGCTGGGGATAACGGGCGACGGTCGGGAATCCGATGTGGCATCGGGTTCCTCCTCGTCGAGAATGGGTTCCAGCGGACTGACGGCGTCGACCTCCACCTTACCTGACGAGTCACTGCCTTGAGACGGGGGTCGATTGGAGCGTGATTTCCCGGATCTGGCGCCGGATTTGGTCGATGGTGACGGGGAGGGATAGACACAGTCCCGACTGCCTTTCCTGCAGCGTTCACAGACGGGGCGGTTCTCGTCGCATTTGATGCGTCGTGAGCGGCAGGTGAAGCAGCCGCTGCGGGTGCGCTTATGTTTTTTGTGATCTGAGAGAGGGAGGGCTGCCTGATATGAGGGCGCTACTCTCATTGTCGGGGCGGAGGGGTCGTGCCAGAATGCCACGCTCTCGGGATACTCTGTCGGGCCTAACAAGGAGTATGCAGAGGCATTTGGATCCTGCATGGAATCCAAGAAGCCCGACAGGGCATGGGACGACTGTGAATTCGCCATGTCGCCCCTCATTGGAGATTAATGCAGAGTCATGGCTTGAGGTGAAGTGTAGAAGTGAAGTGACCCAAAGTAATGGATCTCGGGGACGTGCGGAGATTAGAATCTACTTGCTCTTCTTTACTGCTTTTTTTTTATATTTTTAAATTTTTATATTATTATCTGATTGGTTTATTGTCTGTATTTCTTCGTTTTATTAGTCTATTTGGGCTTAATTCCACTTAATTCCACCGTGAGACTATGGCTCTCTATGCTTGTAATGGTAAGAATATCGTATCCAATACGAACTTGGGACAGCAAATCCACCAAAAATTAAATATAAAACAGATGTCATTTATGCCAGTCTAATTAGTCTAGTCCAGTCAGTTTAGTTAAGTTCACTGGACAGTACTTAGTGGCTCAGGTGGCTCAGGGAGGGTCTGCGGAGCCCTATAACGGGCCCTATTGTGAACCTCGGCAGAGAATATACCCCCTACTCGGACTATTCGGACTCTGCCGTAAAGTATAGAACTATCAAACTGTACGGTAGAACTGAGAACACAATGTACACTAACCTCGTCTAGTATTACTACATCTGAAGATCAGGAACACGAATATCACCTATTTTAAGCTGATCTCCGCGGATGAACCTCGGGTCTCGGCGTGAAAAAGGGGGACAGGTCCAAACGGCGATCCCCAGGTGGAAAGCAATTCCGTTTAGGGCTTGGCCGGGTCGATGCAGGTTGATCATAGCGTCAATCCCGGGCTCCCCAGGCTTGCTTTTACATATGGAGTACTCCGTAGTCATTTTGCATCCAAGGTTCTTCCGTATCCGTATAAACCTTGGAAGAAATTCACGTTCACGTTCCAAGAAGTTCCCCAGTTTTTTATATTTTGCCGTTTATCAATCTCTGCACGGGGAGCCGGATCTCGGGATGATACGATCATACATTCAATTTCTCTTTGTTCTGTGTTCTTTTTCAAAAAGAAAAACCAATAGTAAAATCCTGTATGAGATATTAAATCCCTTTTCCTTGCTGTATTTCCGGTTTGCCTCTTCCAGCTCATTGGCCGCCTCGGACGGAAATTCAAGATGGGTCCAATCCGGATCGAAATTGGACTAAGATGACAAGATGACAAGATGACAACTGATCGGCAATCTCAGTCAGTACTGAATAATGCTCACGCATCGACCACTCGGCAAATCTGAAACTTTCCAGGACGCCAGGCAGATGAAAAATGCCGAAAACGTTCGGTGGACGGGGATCGGTCCTAAGTGGAGACAGCTAAGGCCTGTGGGAACGTCCTCATTTGAGCGATGATTCATCCGAGTGGGGGATTGACCTTTTTTTCCACGCCTTCTGAGCTCACTGATCTCCCTGTCTCCTCACTGGCTCCTCACTGGTTCAATTCTGCTGGTTGCTTGGACCGGTGTGCTATTGGGGATAGGGGTTAAAAAAAAGGCTTGTGCCACGCCCCCGTTTCCCACGTTCGATTTCCGCTCCAATATCTGACCGTTCAGCTGGTATCGTGCCTGATCGACGCTGGTTTGACAGAGTAGAGTGGGCCTGATAGATCGAAGGCACTAGCACCCTTTCAAGCCTTGGGAGCTGTCGGCTCAATATTCTCTATTCAGTGGGAAGCTCCGTCATCAAGACACATGCTAAAAGTCATGGGAGCTGGAGCAAGGAGAAAGGCTCTCGCAAAAATGAGGAAATTGAGGAGAATAGGGGGAATGCATGCATCACGGACATACAGGTGGCAACCTTTCGCCATTGATCCCGCAGCCCCAAGACAAGGTTCTGAGGCGCTGGACACATGCATCTAGAAATTAATGACTGGGCCGTGCACCAGGTAAGTTGCTCACTGTCTCCATCGAAAAGTTAACCCGGGCCAAGCAGACGCTAGAAACCAGCTCCTGGTCTGTGGGCCCATGTGAATCCCGTGGTGGACTTTGAAGCTCCTGAGATTGCGCCCTGGCCACATCTGATTACTGTGAAATTAGCACGGAGTACTTGAATAGGGCATGCTAGATACTCCGGACTCCGTTTATTTAGACCTGGTTTACATCCATGTCCAGGCGTTAAACTGGGAAAGGAAATATCTCCGCATTATTATAGATCCAGCGCTTGTGGCAGAAGCTAATGTCCCCACCGGCACATGCCCTACTATACCTCATTCGGTATACCTTGAGAGCACCATTCCAGGGGCAATCTGCGAGATCAGCACAATGTGGCTCGAAGATCATACTAATGGCGTTGATTGACACTGAATGTGAAACCAGAGTTTCCAAGTTGATTCAATGATCGTCCTTGTTTGGGTCCTCAGCCTTGTTGTGGGATAAAGGTACTAGTGCTAACTACTCGTACAAGTCACTACTGCACATCCTGTACTGTACTCCGTGCATTATCCTTCCACTCCGTCAATAATATCAATAATAAATGATAGAGTTTTGACTAGATCATTCCAAGGTTTGCTTCACCTCACTGACGGGGCTAAGAATATCTCGGCCCGCAATCTCTCGAGCTGTTCATTGGCCACCAGCGCAGGGTAGAATCAATTTCCGGTCTTCATTGTCCGTACTCGTAGTATTACCTTGATTCGTTGTGTTGCCGCTCTTCTGAGCGCAATAGTCAACACTAGCATGCTCAAGTGGATATCAGATAGTGCTGGTCCTGAGTGAATTGTGCACTATTTGAACCCTCAACCAATACTCCATTCTTGTAATCCCGCAATGACGGCCCTCGGAACTTATTAGCCCGACTGGAGAACCCAAAGAACAAACTAGTAATGATCTTCAAGTCTGGACACCCTCCAATGCTGTCTTGTACTGTACTTGTTTGTATTCACAATAAAGCCTGAATACGATATGATTCAGCCTATATGATGAGCCACCAAAAGCACAAGCCCCACCGGAATAGATCCCAGTCTACGCCTAATAAGGTCACCACATCGGCCGATCCCACTGACGGAAGTCCATTTAATTGAGTTAACGCCAGTGCAGTCGGGGGCCAAAACTGCCCACCTAGTCCACCGGCATACAGCATGTCCCAGCGCCTGTAGCCCAATGCTTAGGGGGATCTTGTGGAGCTGGCCCATGGGCAATTGGGTTTGATCTGTCATGTTTGGCGCCGTCATAGGTCCAACGGTTCAGCGTTGCAGCGCTGCTGCCCACTTTCGAGGTCGCACTGCATGGTCCTGGCATTCCGTGGTAATTTGCTTTTTCTTTGCAAGGTTGTTATCTTGGATATCGCCCACCTCCGATGTATGCTGAGCAAGGGGTGCTTAGCACTTCCATACTCGTACTTGTGGACGATCACGTGATTATTATCCAGAGTGGGCAGCGCAGGGGCTCGTAGATTCATAGACTAGTGATCTATTTGTAGATCTACACCTGGCATGTGATGAGGCCGTCAGGGGTGCAATGGCTCAATGATTCAGTTGTCCTGACCCATCTAGACCCCGGTGCCAACATCTACCTCCTTTCCGCATCTTGATTGCCGGTGATCTGCTAGGTCTGTGTCAGAAAGGCAAGCCGTCCCGGTACGAGCTGGGATTTGCGTCAATGCTTGGCCTCGGCTTGTGTCGGTCTTGGTATTGCGCGGACAACGGACTCCGTCTCGAGAAAAAACAGAGTATACACAACTCGTCTCTTTTTTGTTTCTGCACTTCGTACGGAGTACTCCGTACTTTGTACATGATATCTATTTATAGTCATAACTCATCAACAGACCAGACGATGGCACTCGCATCGTTGGAAATGCATCTTCGCTGGTCAATTCGGCATCGAATGCAGATCGCCAGTTCCCTTCGTCCGGAACCCGGCTCTAGCGTCAAGGCAGTGGCAGTGTTTATGCGGTGGCGTTCTTCTGAGCTTGCAGCTCCTTCAGCACAAGATCCACACCCTCAATGACGACTCCCCACTCCGTCTCGTGGACCCGGGTCTCGAAAGCCTCGAGATTCTCATCCTGTCCCTTCCGGAAAGGAATCTCTCGGACGAGAATCGGTGTCCCCATATCAACCTCGGAAATGACATCGTGCATCATGACGCCAGTCTTGTCGATCTGACCCTCCAGCCACGCAGCGTGCGCGCGATCAATCGCATTCTAACGTTGTTAGCCGTGTCCACCATGGAACTGATACCTATCACTTACAACACCGTTGAAAGCACCCGGCAGCGCAGGGTGCAAGTTGATGATTCTCGTCTTCGCGGCCTCGAGGGGCTCCAGGAATTGCGGGGAGAGAATGTGCATGAAGCCGAGACAGACGACTAGTTCCGGCGCGTCGGCGAGAATCAATCGTGCGAGCTCGGCGTCGTATTCTTCGCGCGCGAGCTGGACGCCCTCTGGTGTGGCGGGGTGCTGCTTCTTGTACTTGACGAGGTTGTGGTATTGGGTTGGGATGTTTGCTTTGCTTGCGCGCTCGAGACCGAATGCGGTCTTGCGGTTGGAGATCACGCGGACGATCGAGGCGTTCAGCTGACCGGCAGCGATTTTATCGATCACGGCTTGTAGGTTCGACCCATTGCCGGAGATGAGAACGGTAACGCGGATCGGAGTGGTCATGGCGGATGTAGGTGTAGTGGTAAGGCGGGGCTTGGGGGTTTTGCGGGCTTCTGGGGAAGGTGAAAGTCTGAAGGTAGGCCTCCGAGTCAATTGAATCACTATGCCGTGTGATATCCTGGAATCTGCGCTTAAATCGAGTGCGACCGACGTTCGAAAGTCCAACAATTGAGTTTCCAAAATTCGGCTGGATCTCTCGATGCTTAGTCATCACCTATTCCGCGGGGCAGAGGGGTCATTTTATACTCTGCCGGCTTCACTATACGTGGTAGTTAAAGAGAGCCACTACCAATGTAAAGGTCAAACAAAGTACATACAGAAGTGGAAAAGATGCTATAGACGATATACACAAGTGTTTGTGAATAACTATTGGATCAAACCAAAAAGGCCACAGGGCCACCTGAGAAGACCGTAAAACACCATTTTTCTAGGCTGCGAGAACAACCCTCCAATGGCGCGGGCATAAAAGCACCCAAGCAATGCGCAAAACTAAAATGCAAAGGGGATATCCATGACAAAAACAAGAGTCATTACAGGCTCTAAGCAGACGCTTGATGCTAAAACAGGACAGGGATTCGAACGTCAGATTGAGGCACGTGGCTATATTTAAACAGCCGTTGGACCTGGCTCTGGGGCAGGTGCACCGGGGGCAGAACCAGGCGCTGGAGTTGCGGGAGTTGCGGGAGTTTCGTGGACGCCTTCGCCCCGGCACAGGGGACACGAGTTTCGCCCGGTGGTTAACCACTAAACGATAGTTAGTATAGAGGATAATGGAACTTGAAACAGGGCGACTAACCTGGTCTATGCACTCCTTGTGGAAGACATGCTTGCATTTGCCAAGCTCTCGCACTTCCTCGGCCACTTCGTAGTCACTAAGACAAATGAGACAGCGTTCTCCGTCTTGGATTTGAAGAGACCCGATGCCTTCCACGGCTTCTGCGACCAGCGAGCCGCCATATTCCACCAGGCGGAACAGTCCACCGGCGGAATTGATGTCGGTTTGGGATGCCACGGGGGGCTTTGCGGGTCCGAGCAATGAGGACAGAAGAATCATGTCTTCGTAGGTTGGGTTCTAGGTATATTTAGCAATGTTCTGGGGAAATTCGATAGAGAAACTTACGTCAGTGAAGAGAGACGGGGTTGTTAACGCAGGGTGGTTCTCAGAGAGGTTGGTTCCAACGACGTAAATCAACCAACTGCGACCTCCAGTGGGTGGGGGCTGGTCAGGTTCAACCATGCCGTTGCGTCTAACGGAGCCAGAACCAAGTGCTCTGTGCCGAGCGAATTCAGAGTCACTTCGGCGTCGCTGGTGGGCGGGGTTAAATGCAGGAGGCTCGCGCGTGGACTCCACCGTCGGCTGCATTGGGTGGCCATGAAGATGACCTGTAGGATCTGGGCCCATCGCAGAAGCGGACGAGGGTCTGCGGCTTGGGGTGGAGGTGCCCGAAGACTCAGTGGATGCTGCATGCTCCGCTGGCGTGGACGGGGGTGGGTGAGGTCCTGGTGGACTTTCGAATTGAGGGGGATGGGGCTCTGACATTCGTCTAGAACCAGTGGGGATCGTGGGACGGAGGAATGCTGGTGGTGTGTCTCTGGCAGAACGGAGTCCATTTGGAAGTCGGGTTCCAGCCTGTTCCGGACGGCGAGGGAAATGCGATATAGACTCATTTGGAGGAGGAGGTTGTCGGTGGAGTCTGTTCACTGGTAAGCCGCTCGGCGGCAAGAATGGAAGGCCAAGTAATGCATCCAAGCCAGGTGCAGGGCCTGCAGGCTGTTCACCGTGCCCTCCAACCCCAGCAGGGACCGATCGAACTCCGACAACCACAAGTGTTACAGTTCGGCCCTCGCCTTCTCCAGGCTCGTCCACGTCCATGTTGTCATTGGATGTGCTGTTGTTTTGCGGACCATTTCCACCCTGTGCGCTATGTGTGTTCTGTCCTGGGATGTCAGAATCCGGGACCGCATCCGAATTGGCAAATCGGAATACGCGCAAAAAGTTAACAGGTGGCGAAGGTGCTTCGTTGGTTTCATCACTTGATCCTTCGCCAGGTGCTGTGGGCTGGCCTTGTCCGGAAGTCACATGCTGTAGACTCTGGATGAAATTCTCTAGTGAGCCATCTATTCCGTCGTTCCCCAATGCTTGGATGTTGGGAAGCGCAGGGCCAGGGGTACCAGAGAGCTGGGCAGCAATCGCAGCCGCAGCGAGCTGTAAAACTCGAGAGAGAGGTGTTTGTTCCTCCCGTCGCAAGACTCTAGACGATCTTGCTCTTATAATTCCAGGAAGACGACGCATCAAAGTGGGACTGGGTGGTCCGGGGCCTAGGCTTGGCACGGAATCCCCAGAATGGATCGCTGGCTCCACAGAATCAAGCTCATGGGGCGGTTCTGTGAAGTCCATTCGAGTGTCCATAGATCGGAGGTCTTCAAAGGTCGGCTCTTCTAGATGTGCATGATCATGTGGTGGCAAAGTCGAGTGAGGTTGGCCGAATATGTGCGAGATGGGCGACGAGATCGAATGACGCATGCGATTGAGTCTGACGCTGCGGCGCCATGAAGCTCGTGTCGGCTCGGGGATAGGTAGTGGATCTGCAGGGTCGCGATACGGCGGTCTCGGTCCATCTGCAAGACCAACAGGGTCCCCCGGTGAGTATGGTGACTGGGTAGATCGCCGTCTAGTGATTCCTCTATACCCAAATGGGAACCGACTGGTGGAATGGGAGATCTCCGTCCTTGGGATAGGTCTATTCGCTCCCCCATAGCGATGTGCATGGCCTTCGGCTGGGGTCTCTTCTTGACTATTGAGGAGACCACGGATCACCGAATTAGGGAGGAGCCGGGAACCAAGCCTTGACATTGTTGACTGTCTTCGCGCTGTCATTCGAGCGAACGCTGCATTGCGCATCTCCCGCGATGGCATTTCATACTCTTCACGATCCTCGTCAATGCTCCGCATAGGGCGATGGCCTCGCATGTAGTGCCGCCAGAAGTCTGAGCCTTCATTCGACTGATCCGGTGTGCTGCCTTCTCCTCCCTCGTGTGCGCTCATCTCTCCCGCTTGGTGGCCGTCGCCGCTGTGGTCAACCGTGCGTCTATTATCCATGTCTTCATTCCTCGGGATCGGACCACGGGCTATTGGGGAAGCAGAATTCGGCGAGTATCGGATGTCAGATGGGTCACGCTGCGTAGAAGAGGACTGTCCCATAATAATTGTGGCAATTGTAATCGATGCGGAGTCTCACAGTGCTTTCACTGCCATGGGACCATATAGCTAGCAGCGGCGACCGTATGGAAGTCGATAACGAGTTGTCAAATTAGATTATCGATGATTCTGAACTAAAAGCGACGATTTCGTTGCGGATGGATTCGGTAGGGTCGCGGCAGTTGGTTCTCGGGGGAGGTTCTAAAGTCCGTGCCGGGCCGTTGAAACAAAGGAGAAGGTCAGGAAGGAGGGTGGGCGGACTTTTCGCAGGATGGAACACGTCAAGCAGCTACTCGCATACTAGCCGCCACAGCCAAGGATTCCAAATGTCTCGAGCTGTTTGATAAGTCCAGACACAGCCCACTCCTGGTATAACCGCCGAGATAGTTGAATCCCGGGGAGCTGAGGTGTCCCGCGCTCACCAAAAGTCAGGGTGCAGCGTGAGCAGCGGGCAGAGAGTAAGGGGGAATTTAAAAAGGGGGTGGAGAAGAAGAGAGATGAAAGAGAAAGGAAGATGTGATATGGACTCTTGATGTGTCTACCTGATAGAAGATAAGTGATGTGCTCCGATCACACGCCTGAGGCATCACTCCTTCCGCCATCTTCCAGAACCGCAAATTTGAGTCCGATATTTCCTCCCATGGACGCTCCTGATGGCGCCTACGCCTTCAGTCTCGGTCTTTACGCTCCCAGTGCCCTCCTGGATTCAACCGTCGGGCTCCCGTGTATCCCAATTTGATCGCAAGCGCAAGAACGTGGAGAGCGACGGCCCAGATGACGAAACGACTGATGTCGCATCGGCGGTAGACTCTGAGCTCGCGGGCCCCTCCTTGGTACTGACACCAAATGAAGCCCATCAATACCGCATTGCCGGTCACCCTTTTCACCAAGAACTGCCCGAGGGCAAGTTCCCCCATGGACCGCCCCGGGACGAGGCGAAGAGGGAGACGACTGCTTCACGGCAACTTGAAGCCTTGGCAGATCTATCACCCCCAATCTACCCCCCACAGACTGGCGAGCAGACCAACACTCTCTTGCAGCATCTCGGTGTGTTGACCGCAATTTTGCATCGATGCATGCTCGAAGGGGATTACGTTCGAGCCGGAAGAGCTTGGGGCTTGATTCTGCGTGAAAACACCCGGGGCTCCCCGATGGATGTCCGTAATGAAGCAAGGTGGGGTATTGGTGCTGAGATCTTACTTCGACGAGGTCAAAAGAAACCCTCGACCAGTCTCGCCGGCAGTAGCCTCCAAGGAGGAGCGAGCCGCACCACCCCGGGCTTTTCCTCGGCAGGCTTCGCGCAAGCCAAAGAATACTATGAACGTCTCATTCTGAATCATCCGTTCACGAAATCTTCGCCACACTCTATATCCTCCCTGCACTTTTACCCTGCAATGTTTGGGCTGTGGGTATATGTGACCCAAGAAAGAAGCAACTTGGATAGGGAAGATATCGCTACCCGTCTGGAAGAAGATTCTGATGAATTTTCAGACGATGGGTCAGAATATGACCCTGAGCGGCAACGAGAACAGCGAAGCAGAAGGGCCATCAGCGCAATCAGAGCCGAGGAGTTGCAGCAAGCGCGACAAATCTCTATACGCATGGACCAGATTCTTGGATCCCCTCCGTACTCTGACTCGGCCGAACTGCTTGAGCTTAGAGGAATGATCTCGCTGTGGATCGGCGATCTGGTGGTCTCCTCGATAGCGTTGCCGATGGAACTCGACGAAGACTATGACGATGACCATGATAAGATGCTTCTTGACGAAGCCCCAGGGATTTTGGAAGCCCGGCGTGAGCTCAGACTTGCCACTGATAAGAGGTCGCTTGAAGTCAGAAGATCCGCCGAGTTCTTCGAGAAGGCTCAAAAACGCGGGAGGAATCTCGCACATAATTTGGATGACTTCCATCTTCGGGACTTCTCCTAGATTGGAGCTCAGGTGGAGAGGTTGTACTATTCGATTTGATACCCAATTATACCCAATGCATGAATTAATCCACCTTTCAAGGTTGGAAGATCGTAATTTTGTCAATATGCCCAGGTGTTTGAATATATATTTCTCATCTTGAGGTCCGCACGCGATGTTGAAATTTCGAAATCTATATTTCGAACCACTGCATAACGTTATATCCATGGATTTATATGTTTCCAAGGTTAGATCAAATGAATTACGACTAGGAATTACAACAATCGATTATCATGCCCTCTTTGGTAATGCTGCTGCCCAGGTGGGCAGGTGCCCACCTCCGGGGCTGGGCACCTGGGTGGTAATGGCCTACTTGTCTACCGCTACGCGACCACGCGCAACCGTGGACATCGCCTGTAATCCCGCCAGGGTTATAGGTAGGGTTACCACTTCAGGGATCCCGCACCTATAGTAAACGGGTTCGCCACTAGGCCAAAGGTCATAGCCAACTGGGCAGCAGGGGCTTATAACCTGGAATACCGAAGCACACTTCGCCGCCGGAAGTGGAAGACGACAGACCAGCATCACAACCTTGAAACCGCCGAAGCCTACCTCACAAGCAAGCAAACCAGCGATGCCTGACGTGCTGGAGGTTGACGGCGCGATAATCGATGCACATCCGCCATGCACCTTCCGGTTTCTTGACGAAGATAATTAGGAATCCCCGGTGACTTAATGACGGCCACTGGACTAGTGCTCGATTAGGCAAGCCACTTGTTTCTTGAGCTCCTCTAGCTAACCCGCCTACTTTTTGTCGGCAGAGAAGCTAGTGGAACTTAAGAAACATGTGGCTTGCCTGATCGAGCATCAGTTCATGGAGCCGCCCTCGAGTCCCTGGAAATTCCCAGTGATCTTCGGCAAGGAATCCGAAGGCGCATGGCGCATGTGCATCGACTATCGCGCCCTCAACAAAATCACCGCTGGAAGCAGGTCTTTCCGGCACTGCTTCCCGATCATCACTTGCCGGCAAACAGAGGCAAGCCGTTCGAAAATGAAGGGCTTGCCTCTGGCTCCTGGCAAGTGATGATCCAGGAAGCATTGCGGGAGAGGACATGCAGATGTAATTAAAGAAGAGAAAGAAAATTTTGTATTTCTCGGCGCACATATAACTGAGATTACATGATCCAGTCTGGAACCAGCAGTCCAGTTGGCCATGGAACCGGAGGTATGTCTATCACCACGTGACCACGCGTAACATCGCGCAGCGCGATCAAATCCACCGATCACCGCCCAACCGGTCGAGACATGTATCCTTCCCCTATGATAGAGATCCACAACAATGGGGGTTGGTGATTATATCCATTCCAAAGAAGGTGGACCACCTCGCGGAGTTGCCAAGAATGTGCGTTCACGACACCAGCGTGCCGAATCGGCCAGAGCTGAAGTGCCCCCGGCGCAATTGACCGGCCTAGGCGCCGCAACTGCCAATGGCACTGGCCCGGCTTTTCAAGTGCCGCAGTTCCCAGTCCAGCCCCGTAGTCTTTCGACGCAACCTACGGTTGGGCCACAGCCGACGCAGGGACAGTGGAACAGGGGTGTTTTCGATACCGACGTGGAAGAGATTGATGATTCCACCGTGGCAGGAACGAGTGTCTATGGTGTTGATGAAAACCAGCCTCAGGCAGCATCGAATGAACATGCAACTTATACGAATGCTGATTCACAGCCCTTGTACCAGCCGCGGCCTGCACGGCAGAACTGGGGATCGAACTGGCAAGATCCTCTAGGCGATCAAGCTACGAAAAAGACGGGCTTTGATTCTGATGAGCTCGAAGATTTCGGAAGTCAGATAACGTCTTCTCTTGGTGGGGCTGGCGGTGATGATGAAAACACCGAGGAGGCACCGGGCTGGCCACAGAAGCCGCGCGCGACAGAGGAGCCACTGAGCAAACGCCTGGAGAAATTCTGGAACAATACCAGGAAGCGAACCTCTTCTCCCCAGCCCATCAACATCAGCTCTGACCCGGAGCCTCAACCCGAGACTGCACCGAAGTCCAAGCCACGGAAGCTGGGCCAGATGCTTACTGCCGGGCCCAGAAAGGTCGTGCTACCCCAAAACACATCATCAACACCCAGGACACGTTTCAGTCCCCCCAAACCCTCACTCCTTGAGCAGCTCGATAAGAGACTCGAGACTTCGCCCACACGTCAGCAATCCCAGCCTCCACCAGACCTCGCCCAGTCACCCAGTATCTCGTATTTCCAGGACCACATCGGCAGCGACGGTGGAAGCGACGACGGCATGGAGCCTACGATTCGCGCAAGTGACAGACGAGAAGTCAGTCACTCAACCAATGCCTTCGACATGACCAGTCTGACGGACTTGGACGTCGACGACACAATCAATGATCCTTTCTTTGCGCACACTTTACACGATTCCCATGAAATTCATGATCAACATGAACCACAACCACAAGAATCTCCGGAACCACAGGAATCCCACGAGCCATACGAGCCCGCAACCCGACCTCGCCGCAACACTATCATACACAACAAAAAACGACCACTGGAGGCAGACTACCCTCCAGAAGTGCTGTATCAAAAATCCTTCTCAGAGCTTCAAGCCGAGCCCTTTGACAAGGCACCCACACCTCCACCCATCAAATCACCTCCTTTACCTCCCAAACCAGTGTTCATCCCAGAGGACCACGAGCCCAAAAACGCCGTCACTGACCTCTTGGCTCTCACCGACCCAGAACGCCAAAACTACCTATCCCACATGACTATGGATGAATGGGAGGACTGCGGCGACCAAATGATCGATCGATTCACCCACCTCCTCTCAGAAATGAGAAACCTGAGACGTGCGCGCCGCCACACAGCCGCTGTATTCGAAGGCGAAGTCAAGCGTCGCCATGATGAAGTCGAGACTCAGAATCTGGAATTGACGAACAAGTTAACGGATATGAGAAGTGGTGGTGCGGAGGTTCTGCGAGGCCGTTTCCCTTGAGTTTTGATCCCGGGTACCTGACACCCATTGCCAACTGCGAGTTGATTATTCTTGCCAAATACCCCCTTTTAAGCCTGCTCGGATTCCTGGGTCTTATCTTTTAATCAGGTTCGATATTCTGTTTTTTTTTCATGTAGTGATAATATATTGCTAGAAATGTATGGTATGGGAAATGCAGGTAGACCAAATGAGGCGATCCAGCCTTCGCGAAAATGAAATGCAGTTAGATATCTATAACGCCAATAGTGCAATTTGAACGCCCGAAATTCAAAATTTACCGAGACTAGGCAGGCTTGTAGAGAGCTGCGGCGAGTCTCTTGTAGTCTTCTAGCAGGACAGCCACGTCCCCAATGCGAAGATCGCGCGCATCTTGAGTGTCAAGGAAACGCTGGATAGGAGGATCAATTCTGACGGAATGAGGTAGCGGGCTGTTTGCGCCATTGCTACTCTCAACCGAGGCCGGGGATGGCTTGAACCTGTCCAGTCCGGAGGGAGAGACGGAGCGGCCAGTGGGTGTCTCGGGAGCGCGGCCGAAGCCCCTCATCATGCCGGGGATGTGATTCAGCGGGTTGAGAGTGTTGCCAAAATTCCGCATTGATTCCAGCGGGGTTGGGCTGATTGCCGAGTTTGATGTGAATTCTTCGCGCAGGGACGTGGTGATGGACTTCTTACTGCTGCCCTGGGTTCGGGTGCTGTCCACGCTACGGTCGCGGGGGGTGGGGCCTCCGGATGGATCTGCGAGTCTGGAGCTGCTGCGTGGCGGTGTGTTATCGCCTACGGAGACAGAGTTCATTGCGGCCAATTCTTCCTGAGTCAGACTCTGATTTGGAGAGGAGGTAGACGGCAACGTCACTAGACGCCGGGCTTCGGCTAGTGTCTTCGGTAGCAATGGTCCGCTCCCCTCTGTGTTGGGTCCTTGATTGGTTTGCATTTCTTTCAGGCGACCGAACAAGAAGTTGAAACTACTGTCCAGGGTGGCGCCAATGTTCTTGAGACCTTGATCCGCAGTGGTACGAACGGCATCATTTGCGGCACCGAGGACTTTGGCAGGAGGCTGGAAAAGATTACTCAGGCGCCGTTGCTGGGGTGTTGTAGCGAGGCGTGGTCTGGGCAATGTTGCAGCAGGTTCTTTGGGTTCCGGTTTCGCCATTTCGGGGGATGCGGAGATGGCCGAGACATAGGAAGTTGTCGTCTCCTTAGGCGGACGGAAAGGATCGACAGGCTCTGCAGAAGGCGTGGTTGCTTCGGGGGTTTTGATGGGACCATCCTGAAGCTCATCGGCGCGCAATGTTGAGAGATCGACGTTTTCCAAAAAGCTGATCGCAGCTTCAAGGTTGGTCAAACAGTAAGCTGTTTCACCGTCAACTTTGCTTGAAGATCTAAACCGCTGAATGAAGAGCAAATTGCTGACAATGTTGATGCCCTCCGGAGGGCAGGTCACAAGTGAGTAGATCAAGGTTGGGAGGATTTCATCCGCCGAGGAAGTTGACGGCAAAATTTTGGTGAGAGCATCAACGATAGCCTTGTGGGCCGCTGCGAGCTGCTGAAGCTTTCCAAGTGGATATTTGTAATTATCCATTTTTGCAAGGTATTCACGAGCTTGGGCAAGGAACTCGTTCGCTTCTTCTTGTTTCTGCTCATCGATGGATTCAAGATCTATATCAATACCGAGGTCCTTCAGGTTAATGCCAACCAACAGCAAAGCTGCAGTTTTGGACCGCAACTTCTCATCGCGCACATCGTCTAGTGTGCTCTTGTGTCGCCAGATCTTATCGTATACCAGTTCGCAGACCCTGCGTTCTGCGGCTTCTTCCAATGCGCTCCGCTTGCTTTCGAGGGATTTGCGGGCCTTGCGCTTCTCAGCCACTTCTGCCGCAGTCAGCATTTGACGGCCCGAGGCCGCTTGTCGGACATCGTCTTGGGAGAGCTTTTTCGTCAATTTTGATAGCGCGCTCCCTCGTGGGGGGTTCGAGACTTGGGGTGAGAGTTCACGGTTGATGCGAGTTATGAGAGCCGAGATGTGGGTGGCTATGTGGGATTCGGCGCGGCTGTAGAAGACCTGGAAGAGTTCGGAGATTTTCTCGATCGTTGGAGGCGAATTGTGCACTTTAGCACTCAAAGAATTTACGAATCTGAAGGCCGTTAGATAAGGAAACGGAGGGTTTGGGTGCGAGAGTGGGATAGTTACCGATCTGCTAGACTGATTAATTCGATCGGAAGCTCCTCCGAGGGGTCTTGCAAGCTGCGGGAAAGCACAAAGCCTTCGTCTTCCTGTCCATCGCCGGCGATGGTCGAGGCTGCGGAGCCGCGTCTTTCGAACACGTCGGGCCCATTTGCTTGCCCCTCCTTTTTGACTGAGGGCACAGGAGTCGAGGCTCCCCCTGATTTGGAATCCGGGCTCTCCATTCTGGTAAATGACTGTGATGGAGTTAAAGGAGGCCGGGAGCCATTTTCAGAGCCAGACATTTCAAAGACCAGGGGCGATGGGGTTCTATCAGGCACTAATTGCGCGTCTCCGCTTCCAGATGCAGCTGATAGGCCTATGCCGATCACTTGCCCCAGCTCCGCCGTTTTGGCCGTCCGAGTCGTTTGAGAGCAAAGACAGCAGGTGACCGGGGTCACAGCATTGAGAATTCCAAGGAAAGAATGCTCTGGAGGTCCCAGGAACCTGAGAAAGTTGGCAGGATGCGATCAGAAGGAAAAGATTACCACATCGCGTCACGGTACTCAATCACGTGCAGATCCCGATCTCCGCACTGCGTCACTTGATAAGTGCCTCGATAACCGCGATAGTCACCTCTCCTTCCTTGACCTCTCATCATCATGTCCCGCAAACGCTTACGGTATGGGCTCGGTATGAGCCTTTTATTATCAACCTCTGTGCTGTCTGGCCTTGTCTCTGCCGCAGCTTATCAACAGTATCCACTAATCCCGCCACAAGTGCCCTTGAACGGGCCCGAAGCTCCGTCGGAGGACCATGAGTTTGTAAGTCGATCACCCGAACCTTGACCTACTGACAGGTACTAATGACCGATCTCAGTCCCTACGGCATATCTTTCACCGAGTTACCTACGAGGAAGCCGACTTGCATGCCCGGCTCGATGTCAAGCCGGATACTCGCCTCCGAGCCGTATCGGAGGACGGCGATGAAACGGAGTATATTGCGTCGGAGTCACCTCTCTTTGCTTCATCGAGCCCCTTGAATATACAACGGCTGGCTGATCGACGGATCCCTGTGATCGAAGGTCATTTGGCAGCAGCTCGAGCTTCCAGCTCTGCGGTCGCTCTATCCCCACTCGACTGGGTCATGGATAGCGTGCAAGGACCAAATATTACGGACAAGCAGACAGTTTTGACATTTGCTCAGATGACTGCAAATGACTACATCGAAGAGCCTGGGACTGGCGCCTGGCATACCATACACGGCCAGTTCAACTACTCGGGCAGTTTTGGATGGCAAAAGGACGGACTCCGAGGACATATATACTCGGACAAGACCAACAGTACAGTTGTCATCTCCTTGAAGGGTACCTCGCCGGCCCTCTTCGATGGTGCTGGTACCACTACCAACGACAAGGTGAACGACAACCTCTTCTTCAGCTGTTGCTGCGGCCAAGGAGGATCATACCTTTGGAGGCAGTCATGCGACTGCCAGACGAAGACCTTCACCGCAAACCTGACTTGCATCGTGGAATCGATGAATGACGAAAACCGCTACTACAAGCAGGCCATGGATCTTTATTCCAACGTCACCGAGATCTACCCCGATGCGAATGTCTGGATGACTGGCCACTCCCTTGGAGGTGCGATGACCAGTTTGGTTGGGTTGACATTTGGATTGCCCGTGGTGACCTTTGAGGCCGTTCCGGAAGCCCTTCCTGCCGCTCGACTTGGGATTCCGAGTCCGCCCGGCTTTGACCCGCGACTTCCACAGGCGCGACAGTTCACCGGCGCCTATCACTTTGGACATACGGCAGATCCGATCTATATGGGAACTTGCAATGGCATCAACTCCATCTGCACTTGGGGCGGCTATGCGATGGAATCGGCATGCCACACTGGCCAAGTCTGCACTTATGATACTGTGGCAGACAAGGGTTGGCGTGTCGGTCTTGGTACCCACAAGATTGAAAATGTGATTTCCGATGTGATTTTGAAATACGACACGGTGCCGACGTGTATCGCAGAGGAAGAGTGTTACGACTGCGAGCTGTGGAAGTTCTTCAAAAGTAATGGGTCTGAGATCACCACCACTACTTCTACGACAACTACGACATCCCTTACCCGGACTTCTACATGTAAGACTCCCGGATGGTGGGGCTGCCTGGATGGGAGTACCACCGAAACAGGCACTACGAGTACTACATCTCCCACAACTACCGCTACCACCACGACATGCAAGACTCCGGGCTGGTTCGGGTGCAATGACCCCACCACCACCACTGCAGCCCCCGCATCTACAGTGACAACCACTTTACCCACAGTGACCGCAACCGCAAGCACCACCGCCAGCACCAGTTGCCTTGAGCCGGGGTGGTTTGGCTGTCGTGATTCGACCAGTGTCGCCCCCACAACCACCGCCGCCTCCGCTGCGATGCCCACCTCCGCCACTTGTCTAACACCCGGTGCTATGTGGGGATGCTGGGACAAGTCGGTTCACACACCTGTCATCACCTCGGCGCCTACATCGAGCCCTCTCATCGTTTGATCGTGTCCATACATCCACCAGACCATACAGTATGGTCTCGTTGCTTTGATCAAATTGTCCCTTGCCGCGGCTGCACTAACTATACCCATTTACATCTCATGATTTGTCGACTTTTGATTTGTTTTTAGCTTCTCTACACTATATACAAGATACGATTCGCACGAGAGCGAGCATTTGGTTTCCTTCATTCATGGATTTCATTTTGACAGTCCCTGAACCTTGGAATGAGGTTTACATTCATATAGAAAACCTTCCAAGGTTGGAATACGGTAGATTAAAAGATATCTTTGGACACCACCTAAATAGAAACACGCAAGACCATAACCACTTTGACCGAATGTTCATGTGGCTTGCTACCAATCGATTTCTATCTCTTAGCGCCGCATCATCCACGTGACAGTGAATCTGATGAGATGCCCCGCCCCCAGTTGGGCAGCAGACAACCTTGGAAGCCTTCAAATAATCTCGTGAACTACAAACGAGACCGGCTTCATCGAATATGGCAGTGATATCATTCCGTGACAAAAACCATGGACTTCAAATCGGAGACAACCATGGCTCAATCACGGCAGAGTTCCATCTGCCCCCAGGTAAGTGAAAAAGCGAGATACCATTTCAAGCTCGCGGTCATGACTGATCAGCACCCCCTATGGCAAAGTCTTTGAAACTAATGATGTGAAAGGCTCCCACAACTCGGATCGTGACAAAGTCTACCAGGGCTTTTTCTACAATTCACACTATGAAACGTACAAAAACATCAATCCTGCGCGCGTGGAAGGAACATGTGCTTGGTTTTTGAAACACGCCACCTTCCAGAAATGGAAGCACAACAGAAAAAACGATCTCCTATGGCTCTCCGCAGATCCAGGATGTGGCAAATCAGTGCTATCGCGAGCTTTGGTTGACGAGAACCTTGTTAGCACCGAGCCTGTTACGATCTGCTACTTCTTCTTCAAAGATAATGAGGAGCAAAATAAAGTTCAAAAGGCGATGTGCGCCTTACTCCACCAGCTCTTCCAGAAGCACGAGCAGTTGTTCTCAAAATACGGCGTTCCAGCAGTCAAGAAGTTCCAGGAGGGCCTTCAGGGCAATTTCGAGGAGTTATGGCGAATCTTCCTTTCCGCTGCGACTGACCCATCTACTGGCAGCGTTGTCTGCGTCCTTGATGCGCTTGATGAATGCGAGGCAGGTGGATGTAGCAGATTGATCGATCGCCTGCAGGATTTCTATGAAAGCTCTCTCACAACATCTGCTCAGGGACCCTCCTTGAAGTTCCTTGTCACTAGTCGTCCATACGACGGAATCGTGGACAAATTTTCGGAACTGACAGAGAAGATTCCAACCATTCGTTTATCTGGAGAAGAGGAAACGGACGGAATTAGTCAGGAGATTACAATTGTGATCAAGGCAAAAGTCGAAAAGCTTGCAAAAGATCGCAATCTAGACGATGAGCTTCGTTCAGCTTTGCAAGATCGACTCTGCGAGACACAAAACAGAACCTATCTTTGGCTCCATCTGACCTTTGATGCGGTCAAAAAGGGAATATCAACATCGAGGACTCGCGCGAAGCTTCTTGGACTTATCAACAATCTATCTGAATCTGTTGAGGATGCCTATGAAGAAATTCTAGCCAAATCCCCCGATCGGGAAAAAGCAAGGCAAATTCTTCAGCTCATCATTGCTGCCCGACGACCCCTCGCGGTCAGTGAGATTGATATAGCGCTTGAGATCAAGTCAAGCTCATCAGACTACGAGAGTCTCGATCGTGAGTTCGATAACAGGGCAGATTCCGTCCGTCAAGCCTGTGGTCTCTTTGTGAGCATTGTTGACTCGCACCTCTACTTGATTCATCAGACAGCAAGAGAGTTTCTTGCGAGAGAGAAAGAGGAATCAGCTATGCCGTTCAAGTGGAAGTACTCAATAGATCCGCGAGAAGCAAATTCTGTCATATCAGAGAAGTGCATTACCTATCTTCTCTTCGACGAGTTTGACCAAACTCGATCTACGGCGCGAACAAGAGCCTCCGCCAGTAGGCAGCAGTCATCAGTGAAATCAAACCCACAGGTGTACGATTTCCTGAATTACGCAGCAAGCAATTGGCTATCACATGTTCAGGAAGACTACACCAGGAACGATGATTCGGTATCAAGGGCGATAAAGCTTTGCGATGTCGGGAATGGTTTATCACACTCTTGGCTCAAAATTTACTCCGAGTCGTCCGGACATGGTCGGTCACCTTTTACTACACTCGAAGAGCCTGTGCTATATTGGACAGTCTTTCTCGGTTTAATCAGTGAGACAAAATATCTCCTTGAGAGATACATCGACCATAATTATGAAGCCTTACCTCTTCAGAGTATTTTCCTGGATGCTATTGAGCACCATTCATGTGGGAAAGAGCTGACAGAACTCTTCCTGGTCCACCAAGGAGATAAAGTCGCGGTGACTGAGTATGCAGTGCATATTGCAACAAAGAATACACACGACAAAGGAAACCTCCTGAACCTTCTTCTTGATCTGCGAGGAGATGAAGTTGAGATTACTGAAGAGCTTGTGCTCGCTGCTGCCGCAAACAAGGGTAGTGGTGAAGAAGTCATGAAGCTTCTTCTTGAGAGGCGAGGAGACCAAGTCAGGATCACCGATGAGGTTGTCGAGACCGCTGCAGGGAATGAGAGCGATGGCGTGCAGGTGTTAAAACTTCTTTTAGACCTACGAAGAGATGAAGTGAAATTTACACAACAAGTCTTCGAGAACGCCGCCGGAGCTCGGAGGAATGGAAAGAAGATTATAGAGCTTCTTCTTGATACATGGGAAGACAAGATCAACATCACCGATCAGGCTGTGGAGGCTGCCTTGGGCGGCTGGCACGATCCTGAGAAGCTAGGGATTCTTCTTTACGAGGGAGGAGATAAGGTCAAGATCACCTTACAAGCTCTAGAAGCTATTGCGGGAGGGGATGAAGAAAGTTTAAAGCTCATGGAATATCTTCTTGTCGAGCGAGGAGATCAGATTAAAATCACGGAGGAGATCTTGGAGGTAGCCGCCCAAAATGGCAAGGTTGGCAAAGAGATGATGGAGCTTCTTCTTGACCGGCGAGGCAATACATTCAAGATCACAGACCTAGTCACCATGGCTGCTGCCACCAATGAAGACAGTGGCGACAAGGTCTTGCTACTTGTTCTTGACAAACGAGGAGATGAGGTGAGGATTGGTAACGAGATTGCTATGGCTGCCATCAAGAATCAACGCAGTGGTAAAGATATTATCACACTACTTCTTACGAGAAGGAGAGACGAGATTCAGATTAATCCCCAACTTCTTATAGCAGCCGCTGAACATTATCACCATGGTAAGGAGATCTTGGAACTTCTTCTTGGTATAGGCGAAGAAGTCCAGATAGATAGCCTGGTGATCATGGCGGCTGTAAAGAACACATGGGGTGGCAGAAAGGTTCTGGAGTTTCTTCTTGATGAGCGAAATGATGAAATCATCATCACTGCACCTATGGTGAAGGCCGCTGCTCAAAATGTGGGCAATGGAAAGGAGGTCATGAAGCTGCTTTGTGATAGGCGAGAGAGGGAAATCAGCATCACGGAGGATGTCGTGAAAGCCGCTGCAAGCAACTATACCAGTGGAAAAGACATCATTGCTTTCTTTCTCAACAAACGCAATACCGAAATCAAGATTACGGAGCCAATCCTGATAGCTGCAACGAGAAATTGGGAGTATGGCTTGGATATCATCAAGCTTCTTATTGACAAGCGAGGGGATGAAATTGAGATTACCACTCCAGTGTTGGCTTCCACGAGAGACAATAATCGCAGCGGAAAAGAGATCTTAAGACTTTTCTTTGAGAGCCAAAGCCGAGTGGGCAAGCTTAATCTTTCAATGGAAAGTCTCGAGGTAATCGTTGGGCTCTCTGATCCACGAACCATAGCCACTCTCCTGAAGTCTCAAGGGGAAAAACTTGAGATTACTGAGAAGATTGCGATGGAAGCCGCAGCTAATCGAAGTGGGGAGGAGATCATGAGTATTTTACTTGATCAGCGAGGGAGTGAGGTCCATATCACGGAGCAGGTCCTGATTGCTGCTGCAGGGAACCGCGACAGCGGCGACAAGGGGTTCAAGGTTCTTTTGAACAGACGAGAGAACGACATCAAAATCACCCTCCCAGTTATTGAGGCTGCAGCAAGTAATTGGCCCATTGGCATGCATATCATAGGACTTGTTGCTGAGAAGCACGTGGAAAAGTTCGATATTTCTGTTGACTGTGTAAGCGCACTCGCTTCGTCGTTCCCCCCGAGAGTACTGGCTACTTTATTGAACCGTCGAGGAAATCAGATCCAGATTACCGATGACATTGTGGTTGCTGCGGCATCGAATGAAAATGGCGAAGAGATCATGAGCCTTTTACTTGATCAGCGAGTGAGTGAGGTCCATGTCACGGAGCAGGTTCTGGTGGCTGCTGCAGGGAACTTAAATCACGGCAGGAAGATTCTAAGTCTTCTTTTGGAGAGACGAGGGGGGTGTATCAAAATCACTCCTTCAATCATGAAAGCCGCTTCTCAAAACACTGAAAGTGGTGAAATGGTTATGAGGTTCCTTGTTTATAGGTGTCTGGAATGTTTTGATGTATCCACCGAGGGACTCACCGCTGTCGCTCAATTTTTCGAACAGACAGCGATGGCGGCTCTTCTACACCAACGGGGAAACGAGATTACTATCACCGATCAGGTGGTTGAGGGTGCTGCAAAGAACCTCAAGCACAGTACCACGGTTATGAGGCTTCTTCTCGACCAACGAGGAGATGAAGTCAAGATCACTGAGCGGGTTGTGGTTTCTGCTATTGAAAACCATGACTATCATGGCGGCACCTGGTTTGATCGGAGCAGGATGATATTACAACTTCTTGTTGACAGGCGTGTGCAGGAGATCAAGATCACAGAGAAAGTCGTGAAGGCCATTGGAAAGAATGATCGGGATGGCCATCATATCATGAGAATTCTTCTTGAAGGAAAGAGAGATGAGCTGGATATATCAGTTGAAGTTCTAGCCACCATTGCCGGGTCATTCAATCGGCGAGGAGTGGCGGTTCTATTAGACCACGAAGGGAGCGACCTCCAGATGGCAGATGACAAAGTCGTTGAGGCTGCTGCTGGAAATTGGTCTCATGGCCACGATGTCATGAAGCTTCTTTTGGATAGACGAGGGGATGAAGTCAAGATCACTGCGAATGTCGTTGAGGCTGCTAGAAACAATGTGGGCTGCGGTGACGAGATAATTAGCCTTCTTCTCGACAGGCGAGAGGATGAGATCAAGCCCTGGATTACGCGGGAAAGTTGGAACCCTTGAAGCCCCAAGCTTTACAGGACTATGGACATCTGGAGCACTCCAAAGTGTATATAACGTGAGCTTGGCCCTCCTTTCTTCTTTACTAGGAGTATTAGTAGGACATTTCAACTGGTTTGCTCCGTGTGCAATATGATTGAAGTCCCAGGGCTATATTATGGTACGTGGAAGAGCTCGGAGTCAGTGGACTAGTGACCGACCTTGAACTTCCAAGGTTGATCAAGAGGCGCCCCCCGGAGCCCCAGCCATGTAGTTGTGAAGGGTATGTCTGGGAGTATACTCCCCCCGCTAGACCGAAAGGCCACCATCACAGAACTCTCAGTTCTGTCATTCCCAGATCAGACTTATATACTAACAACTCCACATGCATTGGAACCCCGTTACAAATACCGGGCTTATGCGGAATAAAAAGCCCAGGCCCCCGGGACTGGGTCGTATCATACAAACCGAACACGCGGACTCCAAGACCTCTGATTTGTCTCCGGAGTCAAAATTATGGAGCCATGTAAGTGGGATCACTTCGTTTTATAGGGCGCTAATGTACGGGTACGGGTACGGGTACGGGCGAAGCATCCATATTCCCGACGTTTCGGATGATTCTACACCCCAATATTCAGATATTTTAAGATACAGAAGGGGAAACTTGGGAAGAAAGCTAGAGATCAAATTAAATGCAATTGGCATCCTCAGTAATCAGTCGAGTAGACCCTTACGGATCTTCGAAACAGAAAGACCACGCTCATGCATGATCTTCCCCAATTCAACCCGCCTAAAACAGATATTTTCTATACAGCATAGATAGATATATTGCCCAGGGGGTCCACCAAAGTTCGAGCCCATATGCGTACTTCCGCGCGAAAGAAAGTGAAGTAAACCGTGACACCGGGGCGGCCATTAAATACTCGGAGCACGTATAGTCTAAACGCTCCCATCTCGATAATTGCTGCAGCCACATTCTGCCACATCCACTCGCTGGTGGATACTGTTTTCGAATCGAAACTGGACGTTTCATGTAGTTCCGGCTGAATGATACTGCTTAATAGGTGCTCCATAGCTAGCTGTGTTATCCCCCGGTGAGATATCTGACCGAGTACGACACTACATATAGAGATCGTTCCCATACTTTGTGTTCTCCTGTTTTGATTTACATGCTAACTCTTTTTTCCATTCTTTCCTTTACCCCAGTCGATACTCGATATCAAAAGCGACGCTCCTTTTTATCCTTTCATTTTCACACATTTTCCATCATTCTTATAAATTTTGTGTTGTCTCTCTGCTTCAATCGCTCCAATAAACATCGTGCGGTCATTTGAATCTCGTTCTTTACAAATCTGGATCCTCCGATAGAGCCTCTTCACTACAATGAGGGATACAGGTTACTACACTTATGTCCCTAGCAAGGCAGGTGCTAGTATCTTTATGGTTCTCTTCGGGGCAAGCGCATTCGTTCATCTTTGGCAAATGGCGAAGACAAAAACTTGGTTCTTTACTGCCTTCCTCATTGGCGCTTTCAGTTCGTCCTCCATACAAAACGAAAATTTTCATTTCGTCACACTGACCACCCTTTCTTCCAGTGATGACATTGGGTTACATTTTCCGATTGATCTCAGCACGCAGTCTCGAGAGCCTCGTGCCCTACATCTGCCAGTCGACGCTTATCATTCTTCCGCCCTCACTTTATGCCGCCACGATCTACATGACATACGGCCGTATTGTGGTCTACGTTGGAAAGCCCGAAATGTCTACTGTCTCACCCTCGAAAGTGACCAAAATATTTGTTTCGGGTGATACTACTGCGTTCCTGCTCCAGCTGTCAGGGGGTGGCATGCAGACTATCGACAGCATGCGTAACATGGGTCAAAAGATACTGGTTATCGGTTTGATTATTCAACTGATCTTCTTTGGATTCTTTCTCTACGTTTCAGTTAGCTTTTTGGTGCGGCTGCGTCGGTCTGGTCTTGACCTGACTGCTGGATCATGGCTTCGGCTTCTTCACGTCCTGTTCCTTGTTTCTGCGCTTGTGATTGGGCGCTGTGTGTTTCGGATCATCGAATATGTTGGTGGAACTGATGGTTATTTGTCTTCGCACGAGGTATTCATGTACATTTTTGACGCGATCCCGATGTTTTTTGTGCAAGCGATCTTTCACTTCTTTCACCCTGGTAAAATTCTGGCTCTCAAGTCTTTGCCAGGGGAGGAGTATGTGAATTTGCATACTTATTGAGCACTGGACCGCCAAAGGCAAAAACTGACGCCCGCTGATTGTGTTGAGTCGTTGGTGGTGTAACACGATTTTGTCGGAGATTCGTTGACAAGCTTGATAAAGCTCGACATTTGGCCCATGCCACTTCAATATATTCCAATAATAATCAGACCTAGTAGTTAGCTTGATGCAAAGACCGTGGAGTTGAAGTTCTTGAGGCAGTTCCGGAAAGCTGAGTCATCATCCCAATTATCCATGGATCCACCGGCTGCGGAACCAGCAAGAGCTCTTTTTATTTCTTCACCGATACTCATCAATTACTCGCGCTGATATTTCATATGCCTATTCACCACTGTCAGCGATTGTCAAGATATGCCCAATCCAGACAGAAGTAAGATTTGCCCAAGAAAAGCGCACACCAAATCAAGAAAAGGTTGTGTCGAGTGCAAGCGTCGCCACGTCAAGGTATGTCATGTTTATTCACGCGCAAATTCTCTTTAAGGATCTCTTCAAATCTGACTTCGTACACCAGTGCGATGAAAGCCGTCCAAAATGTGTCAATTGTAGTGTTTCAAAGCGTCACTGTTCATATGAAGATATGGTCTCACAAGCGCATGCTTTAGTACAGCGCCCTCGAGCCAAGCAAAAGCCCACAGCCAAAAGGAAGGACGAGACACATATCCATCGCTCGGACGATGCTAATGCCGGGGCAGATGATAGCCCTCCAGTTAATATCTTGCATCTGGAACTATTTCACCACTTTACCACTGATGTTATCACGTCTTTGGGCTTTAATAAGTCTCCTTTTGGTGACTCTTCTATCGATTTGATAAAATGCGTCCTCTCAGCCCCTTTTCTCATGAATCAGATTCTTGCTTTTTCTTCATTGCACCTGAGCATTCTTTGCCCAGAGAAGCAAGAGTTCTACAAGCATCACGCATCCCAGCTTCAGACGCATGCGCTATCTGGATTCAACAGTGTCCAAATGGATGTGACGCCCGCCACTTGCGTTCCGATGTTCTTCTTTTCTTCGATTCTTGCTATGCATGTTCTAAGTGAGAAGTTGTTGTATCGCCCGCCTACATTTGAGAATTTTCTCGATGACTTCATTCATTCCTTGCGCATGCATCGTGGTGTCCGTGCAGTCACCAATCAATCATGGCCTCTTCTGTTGGAGACGTCTCTCAAGTCATTTCTCGAGGCTGAAGGCAATGCACTAGAGCAAGCTACTCCTGGAACCGAATGCTTAGAGCTCCTATCCTTTGTTGATGCCATTCCGTTCGACTCAGCAATTGGCAATACTTATCGAACAACGGCTGAATATCTGCAGACGGCTTTTAACGGATGTCGAAAACCATCACCCCATGCATCTGCAATTAGCCCAATGATATCCTGGCTGGTCACCGTTCCCCCGGCATACATTGATTTACTCTCCGAACGTCGACCTGAAGCGCTCGTCATACTCTCATATTTCGCGGTGCTGTTACACAATCATCATGAAACATGGATAGCCGGGGACATCGGATTATATTTTATATCTTCTATAAATGAGTACTTAGGGCCTTCGTGGGAATTCTATCTCCGTTGGCCCAACTCTTTTCTTAATATGTGATAAGATGGTTCAAATTAGACAGAATTTCATTAATTCTATGCAAAAGGAGTGTACTAACTGCAGATAATGAGAAACAGATAGAGAGGAAAGAGAGAGAGAGAGAGAGAGAAAGAGAGAAAAGAGAGAGAAGAAAGAGGGAGAGAGAAAAGGAGCTCTAGTTCAGGCCTGTCCCACGGTCTCCTGACCAACACCCCAACAACCACGCTTGTAAAATTATGGCAAATTTGATGGAGCTATGGATCAAGTCCTCATTTGACGTAGTAAAATAAGCTAGAGAGAGAAGAAAGAAGGAGAGAGGGGAGAAGCAAGTGAAACCAGTCTTCATAGATCACTTCATCCTAACGAACATTTCCTTTTCAAATGAACAAGAAACCCTCCATGTGCTGGTATGTGCATAGTCATGATATCCTCTGAACTCGACCACTTACAACGCTCTCCAGGGCTCGGGTTAGTTGCTAATTACATCATTCTCATTACATATGGGATTTATTTTGTTGTAAAGCTACTCTCAATGTTTCCGTTTTCACCTCTCTCCAACATCAATATTTAAAATACACTTTTTTGGCCAAAGCAACCAATCACTCCATGCGGGACCCAGAAGGTCCGCAATGGAATTAACAACATCAATTCCCCCGTTTCTGAAAGCCCATATTTCACGATGTATATGTATCAAAGCTCCGAAATGCGCCAGAACAACGAGAGCCTCCGGCCGGCGCTCGGATAGCAGATCTATAAATCCAGGGGGGATGGTGACTAGCCAATTGATAATCGGGCCAACTGTTAGTGGCTCTGGTTTGATATTTCGAGCTCCGTCGATGACCTTTTGAATATTACCGATTGCCACTAGGTAAATGTCTCTCGT
This sequence comes from Penicillium sp. MA 6036, assembly GCA_003138045.1. NCBI lineage: Eukaryota > Fungi > Ascomycota > Eurotiomycetes > Eurotiales > Aspergillaceae > Penicillium > Penicillium sp. MA 6036. The sequence continues at coordinate 29,728 of QAGG01000088.1, forward strand.
AGATGGATCAACAGATGCCAACCTCATAAGAGAAAGTACCTCGTCGCATTCCTGACCGGGCTCTCCTTGATCTATTCGGGCGCTTTCTTTTTCGATCAAAGGTTTTAGCGACGATTCCAGAATCAAAGGCCATGACTTGTTCGTAATCTCTCGGAGCTTCTGATACAAGCACAAGACATCGATAAAGTCGCCTATGAAATACCCAAATTTGTCCCCGCGAAACAAAATCTTCTCGGACAGCATGTGAAATGCATGAATGGAGGTGAAAAGAAACACAGGCATGCAATTTTGTGAGTCAAGTTTCAAGTCCATCGATTGGAAAGTCTTGAATGCATGGCTGTCAAGCTGATTTGAATATTGTGCGAGCGCTGTCTCATTGGTGGTGACGCTTAAATGAAGTGCAGCGAAAGCAAGCATTTGGCTCATTAAATATGGGGCAGCTAGCATGCTTTCCATGATCTCGGAGTTATCGAACGTTTCGAAAATAGATTTATCGTAACCAAAGAGGCTGAGCTCGTCGGTGATGAAGTGATGAAAAAGCTTCATGTGGAGCATGTTGATTGAGAGACCGTCCTCTTCACCATCGGTGAAACCGCTTTTCACGGAATCTGCATGACTCTCATCTTCACTTTGCGGTAATGGACTCGATGTGTTTGACATGTTTTGGCACGCGTCGCCTGTCTTCTGTGAAGGCAGGCTTTGTTCGAAAATGCACTGCCGTGAGGTGATATTGCAATTGCCACAAACCGGGCGGCTCTCATCACACTGGTCAATATAGTTAGCATTTTACTAATTATCCCCTGTCGAGGACCTCGGAGATGGGCAACCTTAATATGTCGCCGTTTGCAGCCAAGGCAACCTGTTCTTGACTTTGTGTGCTTTCTTCTCGAGATCAAGCTCATCGCTTTTGAAATATGAGAAATGTAAAAATTTGCTTGATTTCAGCTGCGTAAGAGGTTTATGCAGACATGAGATGAGGTACGGAGTAAAGGTAACAAGATAATTCCAAGTCCGAGACTCTCTATGCGCTCCATATATAACATTGTGAGAAGTCGCATAATATTATGCGTCATTGCAATTTAAACGCGTATACGAATCCGAAGTTCACGACTTATTTGCGCCGTATACGATATAGGCCGCACCTCGCTAAGGAAGAACTTATCAAGGAAGAAAAGATATCTGCGGAATTGATTGGGTCGGAAGTATGCGGAATCGGCTCCCTGACTTGGTCGACTAAATGAGCGGCGTCTTTTCAGAAAATCTCTGCGTTGAAAAACAATAGAATTGCAATTCCCCCCAATCATTGTTGACATTTTCATTTGAACATGCACTTAAGTCCGAGCTGTATACGGAGTAGAGTGGAATCTATACGCGTATTTATCGACCGTTGATTCGTTCTCAGTTTGCTGGTGGGTCTTAAAAAATAAATCCGATCCAGACCCTTTTGGGATCGCCGTAAGCACAGCCAAAACATATACAAAACCCACTAGTGGTTCGGATGGAATGCAGTATTGTTCTAAGTATTTTAGGTTCTAACTAGTCGATTTCAACCGACCAATGGTCTAGGGCTGCAATACGCGTATTCAGATGAAGCTCCACAGATCGCCACCGGTTCCACCGGTTCCACGCGGATGAAGTTGCATCAAAGGGCCGTTAATTGTTAATTCGTTCAGATCTTTTCATCCTTTTTTCGCCTGATGAAAATTTTGAGTTTACCAGTCAACCCCCATTTGAATGCAGGAAAATGATATTCCACTACATCCTTTTTGGTCCCTCTGACCTACTTTCTGTGGGTGTAGTGATTGTCTAAAATCAAATCCTCCCCAGGGCCTTCTTACCCCCAAACGGACAACCTTCCCTTACCTTTTTGGACCTTCAACCAAGTTTTCGAATCCGGCCTTGGCGGCCTTTTGTGGAACCTTTGAATTGGGGACGAACAATCGGTTTACTTGACCAAATACGAAGTCAACATTCATGGAGGAACAACCCCCCAGATATTCCATGCTTGAGGCCACTGGGTGGTCTCATGATGAAGGAACTCTCGAAGGAGCACATCTTCAAGGTAACACCTCTCATAAAATCTTTCATATGCGGTGATACGCAGTTCTATATTTCAATCAAATATTAACTCCTAGAAGATGATGGCCGCATTCAGGTGGATCTTGACTCAAAACTATGCAGAACAGTCTCAAAGCTGTTTCCGTTCACGCATAAGGAAGATACACCAGTAACTCCGCCCTCTTACACAGAGGAGGCCCCTACCTCCTTCGAACTTCGCCTTAACATTGTTATCCAAGTGGTAGGCAGCCGAGGAGATGTTCAGCCATTCATCGCGCTAGGAAATGAGCTACAGCGCCATGGCCATCGTGTGAGATTGGCAACTCATGACGTTTTCGAAAATTTCGTTCGTGATGCACACTTGGAATTCTACCCTATTGGGGGAGACCCCTCAGAGCTTATGGCCTACATGGTCAAGAATCCAGGCTTGATTCCACGAATGAAGAGCTTACAGGGCGGAGAGATCCAGAAGAAACGTGCTATGATAGCTGAAATGCTTCGGGGCTGTTGGAATTCTTGCATTGCCGATGATTTGGTCACTCATGCACCATTCGTTGCTGATGCTATTATTGCTAACCCGCCGAGCTTTGCCCATATACATTGCGCACAGGCTCTGTCTATTCCCGTGCATTTAATGTTTACCATGCCATGGAGTAGCACAAAGTCGTTCCCCCATCCTTTGGCCAACCTCAAATATTCCACCACTGAACCGAAAGTCGCCAACTATATTTCTTATAGTATTGTTGAGTGGATGACATGGCAAGGGTATGAAATGGACCGGGATGGGCTTATCCCGACTATCCCCCTGATACTTTCTTGATATACTAATTTATTTTATAGACTTGGCGATCTTATCAATGAATGGAGATATTCACTTGATTTGGAACCGATCCCGGTTACCGAGGGGCCCAATTTGGCTGAGACATTAAAAGTGCCGTTTACCTACTGCTGGTCTCCGAGTCTAATGCCCAAACCATCAGACTGGCCGTCGTACATTGATGTCTGTGGCTTTTTCTTTCGGTCTCTACCCGATTACAGCCCACCCACTGAGCTAGATCTGTTTCTTCGAAGCGGTAGCCGGCCAGTCTACATCGGCTTTGGTAGTATTGTTATTGATGACCCAGCTGCTATGACCGATATCATTCTCCAGGCTGTTAAATCGCTGGGTATCCGAGCAATAATTTCTCGCGGTTGGAGCAAGCTTGGGAATGAGCAGGCCTCGTTGGATAATGATATCTTCTACCTCGACGACTGTCCACACGAATGGTTATTCCAGCATGTTGACGCTGTTGTTCACCATGGAGGGGCGGGAACAACCGCATGTGGTCTACGTTTTGGAAGGGCTACTGTGATCATCCCCTTTTTTGGAGAGTAAGTTAACCTGATTTGTATATATGGTCTTCTGCTAACCCCTTTCAGTCAGCTATTTTGGGGCAACATGGTCGCATCTCGTGGCCTTGGACCCAGGCCTATTCCTTATCGTTCTTTAAACGCACACAATCTGGCCGACGCTATCCAGTTCTGCCTCCAACCCAGTGCGCAAGCTGCCGGCCAAGACGTTGCAAACCAGATGGCAGGGGAATCTGGGGTTACCGCGGCTGTAACTTCGTTTCATCGCAACCTGCCACTTGAGAATATGCGATGCCAGTTCCTACCCTCACAGCCCGCCGTTTGGCGATTCAAAAAAGCCTCAAAGTCCAATATTCACCTCTCAAAAGTCGCCGCGGAAATTCTCATCCAATCTCACCGCATCAAGCTCAGTGATATCAAGCCGTGAGTCTATTCATTGCTTCTACAGAGATGGTCTAATCAAAAACATAGTCACAAGATACGCCCAATCTATATCCTCAACCGCAGATGGGACCCCGTTACCGGCCTGACTTCTTCACTCATTGGTACAAGCACTGATATTATCCAAGCGACTGGCGACGTCTTCTATGGCCCATACCGAGAATTCAGTCGTAATCCTCAACTGGACAATTCCGTCCCGGAAGCTCGCCCTCGATCGTCTAGCACTGCATCCATGAGCACTACATCTATCGCCACTGAAAGCTCCAAAGGCACCTCCAAGTGGAAGACAACGGGCACAGCTCTTGGGGGCTCGGCAAAGAGTGCAGGGAAGGCGCTAGGCTTCTGGTATAAAGGTGTCCTGATAGATATGCCTTTGGCTGTGACCGAAGGTCTCAGAGCTGTACCCCGTCTGTATGGTGACGACGTCAAGGATCATGGACCAATCAAGGATTGGAAAACTGGATTCATGTTTGCCGGGAAGAACTTCGCTCACGGAATGACGGAGGGTGTCACAGAAGTATTTACCCAACCTTACCAAGGTGGCAAAAAGGAGGGAGCAATGGGCGTTCTTAAAGGGATTGGCAAGGGAACAATTGGGATCACTACCAAGGTTTCTTCCGGTATGTACGCGTTCTTGACTGACCTCAACAACTACTGATACATGTGGCAGCTGCTGTGGGATTGGTTGCATATCCTGCTCACGGAATGATGAAGAGCATGTACACCGCGACCCATTCCAAGACTAGCAAACGTATCATCGAAGCGCGAGTCAGAGAAGGAAAGCACTTCTCGCAGATGACACTAAAAGGAGAGGAGAGTTCTGTTCTTCGGAAATTTGAGGCTTCTGAACGTGAGCTTGCTGACAATGTCGGGACAATCTCTGTTTGATCATCATGGAGAAGAGAGAAGAGAGAAGAGAGAAGAGATAGAGAGAGAGAGCTCTCTCGAACTACGCTATCTACGCCGCGGGGAGCCTGACCAAACAGACAACCCACCCAGTACTTCCGACACACTTTCCAGACTTCCTCTCCTTCTTCCTCCTCTCACCAGCTTAGCTTCAAACGTCAAATTGGCCTTAATCCCTTTTTTCCATCGAATTGCCCGCGATTTGCACAAGGGACTTGTGCAGCAGTATTCTTATCCCGACACACCTGCGAGGTAGTTTAATGGTAGAACATCACCTTGGCAACCCTTTTGGGAAAGTGGGATTATTGGACAATACTCTTCTGGAACCGGAAAATTGTAGATTCAAATCCTGTCGCTGGCCCAGCCTATCTACCACTCCTTCTTCTCCTCCCGACATCTTCTGATCTTGATGCTCACCTCCCCTTCGGTATGCCACCAACATAAGTACTGAAGTTCTGCTGAAGCAAATTCCTCCTTTCTGATTTCCCATTCCCCTCCGCTAGCCATGACCTCGGTGCCTCCCTCTGGAAAATGTAGTTCTGGGAGATATATCTCCGTGGGTGTATGTGGTGCGGTCTTCATTGCAGTCAACGTCATTGTGAATATACAATTCTTCAGATCGAAAGCGAAATTGTTCAATCGCCCGTTCACACAGACAGGACTGGGCCGAACATGTGCCTCTTCTGCGCGATGGCGCATTCCCTGTAGTAGGAGTTTGTTCGAGGATTGATGATGGGCCTTGTCGGTGATGCTTGTGGGACGGGCTGCGGATTTAATGGGAGGGTGCGGGTCATCTTTCGAGTAAATTGAAAGGTCCTCTCCATTCCATTGATCCCCTCCGCCATGATTGTTCTGAGTCCAGTTAGCAAAGGGTATTTCTCTATCATTGGTTGAGATTCGCACGTACCTCTGTCATGTATACCCACAACGTGAAACCGTTCGCATTACTCCCTTCCAGCGCAACGTGGTTTGCATCCATTGCCTTGATCTGACTGCGGTAATCCCCAGTCTTGTAGGCATACTTGTCGTCCATATCATAAGGAATCCCGATCTCGGTAAAAATGAGGGGATGATCTCCCATATTCCTCAGGCTTTCCTCGCGCAAGTATTTGAGTTGGGAACAGAGGCTCTTCCGAATTGACGTTTCGCCGATTTTCAAAGCGCATACGGGGGCAAAATACTTTCCCCGGAGTAGGCCGACGATATCTAGGTTATAAAGGCGGTTCCTATTAGAGTAAGTACCTTGCCCAGGTGAATTAGGCGATTTTGGGGTACTGACCAGTGTTTTGTCAACAAGGTCAATCCATCATAAAAGTGAACAGCATGAACCATGTTTGGATCGTCATCGGGTGTACCTTTGACGCTCGGTGGCACCTCCATGACGGGTGGCTGGCAGAACATGATAGTATCGATACAGACACTGCGGATTGCCTCCTTGTATGCTCGATAGTGAGCCATGAAGTATGTATTGGTGAACTTCTCATAGTTCAGCTTTTCGCCAGTCCTTGGGTTTTTCGAGAAGTAGTCCTTTTGCAGCAGTATGCCTCCGTTTTCATTTGGATGCCAAACTCCATGCTGGGCCCAGATGCATTCTCCAAGTCTCCAGCCAGTATCTCGGTGCCAACCATACTGAGTATCGTCGTAATCAACAGGTAGCCACGCTGACTCGCCATTTGGGTCTATAGACTCCTTTCCTTTTTTGTATGGACCAAACTTCCCAAATGCCCAAGTTTTAACTGTACAAGGCCGCCCAGAGCCCATCAGCATAGATCGAAAGGCCGTTGGTGATGTGCCAAGCTGCAGATGTTGATCTGGTGGGATTGCTGATATATCCTGAACGCCAATTAAACCTTTGTGAGGCTCGTTGATACTTTCCCATCCGATCACCACTTCATTTTCAAGATCACCAGCGTCATGAATCTGCTGGGCAAGATACTTGATTGCCGCAATGAAGTGGTCTTGCAGGTACTGTTGGATATTGACACCATCGATGATCGCCTTTGGTGCAAAATCTTTCCCAGCCCAGAACAATGTAAACATTGTCTGGCAGGCCAACCTAGTGTAGTTTGTACACCAAAGCATCTTTGGGAACTCTGCAGGATTTTCCCATGTGTTCTGGACAAGGGCCGCCAGTGTATTCTTGAAACTCCTGGGGTTCAGGCCTGCTGCGTAGAGTGTCCACGTGGGCGCCCCAGATCCTCCAGATAGTCGTGACCACTTTTAGCAGTCAGATTTCATCCACCTCAGGCAAAATTTGCAGTAAAATTTCCGCAATAGGAGACTTACCACGTCTTGATGCGGGTCCATGAAAACATAGAAACCGAATCTTTTTGCAACTCGGATTATTTCAATGGTAAAATCCACCCATTCCTGGTCGTAGATACCGGGTCCGGCATGCTCGATGGCCTCCCAGGTGAATATATACCTTATGGTGTTGTAGCCCCAATTTCGTAGACGTTCGAAGTGCAGATCCGCGTCCTCCAAGGGGAATGGTCGTCCAACAAATGATACTTCCGATTCAAAGAACCCCTCATGACCCTGCGATGACATATCCGGGGTCTTAGGATATTTTGCATCACCTGCCACGTTGATCCCCCTCAAAATTATTTCTCGATCGTTGGCGTCTCGGAACGTCTGTCCTTCGACGCGCAGACCGAATTGACCCATATTGGTGAAATCGTCTCAGGTCACCGTTGGCTGGCCAGTTATTTCGCTGTTGAAGATGATTATGAATTCTTAAATAAAGTTGAAGGTACGGAGTACAGAATCATGACGCAAGGTAAAACAAGTACAATTCCTCGGCAAAAAGGGGGCAAACATTACCAGCATCGATTTAGCCGCATCACTAGTTTAATTGGCAAAGATTTGTCGAAAGCGGCTTCGCAAACACAACGTGACCGCCCATCTAGGAAAATATGGGCCCCTATTGCGAAATAGTCGAACAATCATGGGTCGGCCGATAAATTCTGAACGACCCTGATAATTTTCATACCCTGATTTGGAAGTAGCATGAAAATTTGATTTTATGGAATGTGCAAAGGCTCAGTGAAGATACAAGTCTATTTTCAGTGACCAATCACCATAACCGCAGTCCGCGTTTAATTGAGATAGGCTACGCACTAATCACCAAGTCTGCCTGATAAAAGTACAAAATATGTCCACAGCTGTTCTGGAGTATGGTTACGCGTATGCATGGACCACGGTTTGGTTGGTGGGTCACTGGATCCTCCCCGAATACGCGTACTGCGGCTTTCGTGATTGGTCAATCGGATTTAGACTACATACTAGTCTACCGGGTTGTAAACGGGGTGGCGGTTCTTTTCAGCATTTTGTGCCTGGTTTTGAGATATAAAGACATGGAAAGAATGTAGATTTCCTTGAAGTATCAATCCTCTAAAAAGAATTCTCTCACCACAATTCTTTCTAGAAAACTTTGAAATGGCCAAATAAGAATCCCTCAAGAGCGGCTACTATGTCTGGCAATATCTTCCTTCAACGGCCGCCGCGGTCATCTTTCTCATTCTTTTTCTCATAACCACGGCGTATCATTTCTGGAAAATCTTCCAGACAAGAGTCCGTTTCATGATACCTTTCGCCATTGGTGGTATCTGTAAGTCATTCTTTCCACGATGGCACCGCTTCATCACTGACATATTTTCCCAAGTCGAAATCATCGGATATGCCGCCCGAATCGATTCGCATAATAACACTGGGAAGCTGATGCCTTACTGTATCCAGTCTGTCTTCATTCTGCTCGCCCCGGCCCTCTTTGCTGCGTCAGTCTACATGGTACTTGCCCGCATAATCCGCAGCGTCGGTGCAGAGAAGTACTCGGTTATTCGCATCAACTGGCTTACGAAGACGTTTGTTATCTGCGACGTTGTTACATTTATACTCCAGGCAGGCGCATCAGGAATGATGGTCAGCAGCGGTCTTGCCAGCATTGGAAAAGGCGTTGTGATTGCTGGCTTGGTGCTGCAGGTGTTGAGTTTCAGCCTTTTCATCGTTACTGCATATGTGTTCCAGATCCGGATGCATCGCTACCTCACTTCAGGAGGAGTTGATAGCCCTGCTCCCTGGAAGAAACATCTGCATGTCCTCTACGCTATCAGCGCGCTCATCCTCATTCGGTCCGTGTTTCGAGTCATCGAGTACGCTATGGGCATTGAAGGATATCCCTTGAGCAACGAATGGACGCTTTATGTCTTTGATTCTGTGCCAATGTTTATCTCGATGGTGATTTTCGCAATTTGGTACCCCAGCGAGCTGCAACCTTTTCTGAACAAAGCGAACTAACTACTCCCTGCAAGTGGGGAGACCATAGAGACCAAAGTTTGAGTCTGTGGAAATCGCAAATTGCTAACCTCCATCTTACTTTTCTTTGCGCCCGATCTCCATGCCGCATTTTTATTATATCATTTTCTTGTTCCGGCGTTTCCAAGGTTATCGGCAGGTCATGACATGGTGTTATCATCTTCTCAGAACAGTCTCTAAAATATACTATATCTCGGGTTACAACTTGCATCATCATATTTCCCAGTAGTTCAGCGGATGCTTGTGTTGTTAGAAATTAAGTGTTTAGCAGTGATATTTTCAAATTAAGTTATTGGTTACCCCTTCAAAGTAGGAATTTCGCTTCGCATGCATTTCTCTTATGGTTGACAGGCTATACCCTGACAACGTAAAACATTTGCACTTTCATGGATATCTATCAATATCGGTATGTTAAGCTCCCGAGGTCTACACCGGATCGATCGGCTTGTTCAAACAATTTTGAAACACCCGCTGGATTATTGCAGTCTCGATAAGAGATAGAAGAGCAAGGTAGTGGATATCAGACAGCCAATGAAGCATCGATGATTTCCTATTTTCGGTGGGTCCGTTGATCTTATTTTTTTCCTTTTTCTGTTCTTTTTCTTTTTCGGCTTTGATATAAAGTTTCTACTTGCATTTATACTGAAGTATACCGCCATGGGTAACGACAACGAGCCTAGTGAGTATTCTGGTATACATCCATAGGATCAAAACCTTTGCTAACCCTCTACAGAGACCTACCGGTACAATGAGACTCCGGTCTACACAGCATCCAACGGCTGCCCGGTACGGTAGATCGTCGCATTTTCGCATAACCGCCTCTAACAATGGATTAGGTCATGGACCCCCAAGCCGCTCAGCGCATTGGGCCCAATGGTCCTCTGCTGCTGCAGGATTTCCACCTGATCGATTTACTGGCACACTTCGACCGCGAGCGCATTCCCGAGCGCGTGGTTCACGCGAAGGGCGCCGGTGCTTACGGCGAGTTCGAGGTTACTGATGATATTAGTGATATTGTATGTGAACACATCACATGGATAGGAACTGCCTGGACAAGATACTAACAATCCAAGACCACCATCGACATGCTCAAGACCGTTGGCAAGAAGACAAAGATGCTCACCCGTTTCTCGACCGTCGGAGGTGAAAAGGGCTCACCCGACAGTGCTCGCGATCCCCGTGGATTCGCCATAAAGTTCTATACCGAAGAAGGAAACTGGGATTGGGTCTTCAACAACACCCCCGTCTTCTTCCTACGCGACCCGGCCAAATTCCCTATCTTCATCCACACCCAGAAGCGCAACCCCCAGACCAACTTGAAGGATGCCACCATGTTCTGGGACTATCTGTCGACCCACCACGAGGCCGTTCACCAGTTGATGCATCTGTTCAGTGACCGCGGTACTCCCTTCTCCTACCGTCACATGAACGGCTACTCCGGCCACACCTACAAATGGATCAAGCCAGACGGCACCTTCAACTACGTCCAGATCCACTGCAAGACCGACCAGGGCAACAAGACCCTCAACAACGACGAGGCAGGCAAGCTATCAGCCGAGAACCCAGACTGGCACACCCAGGATCTCTTTGAGGCTATCCAGCGCGGCGAAAACCCCTCTTGGACCTGCTACGTGCAAACCCTCAGCCCCGAACAAGCAGAGAAGTTCCGTTGGAACGTCTTCGACCTCACCAAAGTCTGGCCGCAGAAAGACGTCCCCCTCCGCCGCTTCGGCCGCTTCACCCTAAACAAGAACCCGCAAAATTACTTCGCCGAAATCGAGCAGGCCGCCTTCTCACCTTCCCACATGGTCCCCGGCGCCGAACCCTCCGCCGACCCCGTCCTCCAAAGCCGCCTCTTCTCTTACCCGGATACCCAGCGCCACCGTCTCGGCGGCAACTACGAGCAGATCCCCGTCAACTGTCCTCTCCGCGCTTTCAACCCTACCCACCGCGACGGCCCCATGAACGTCAACGGCAACTACGGCGCCAACCCCAACTACCCATCCACATTCCGCCCCCTCGCTCACCAGCCCGTCGCGGCGAGCCAGCAACACGAGAAGTGGACCGGTGCCGTCCTCGCTCAGCAGTACCCCGTTACCTCGGAGGATTACGTCCAGGCCAACGGTCTCTGGCAGGTTCTCGGCCGCACCCCGGGCCAGCAGGAGAACTTTGTCGGTAACATCTCGGGTCATCTGTGTGGTGCGGACGAGCGCGTCCGCAAGGCCACTTATGAGATGTTCCGTCGCGTTAATGCGGACCTTGGAGCTCGCATTCAGTCTGCCACTGAGGCGAATGTTTCTGGTGCGCCGCCCGCGCGTCTGTAGTATAGCATATAGCGTATACCCCGTGATCACATGATCACATGATCACATTGAAGTTATTTTCTGCATCCGCCATTTGCTTCTTTTGGTTCTTTCTCGTTCTGTCGATGATTGCCTCTTCGGGTCTAGTATTATGTGCGTAGTACCGAGTACGTTAGAGGCTTGAGTGGCGTTCGTAGGTTTGGTCGATCCGGAGGGGGGAAGGTTGCACGGTGCCAAGGTTGAAGCAAGGGATGTCCACGTGGGTTAAGTGTGTATAGATCGGATCGCAGATAGTCAGATAGTCAGACACAAGACTGGAAGCCGACAAGAACCCCAGAGAATAAAGAATTAACCTGAGAGTAAAAGGCAAAAAGAAGGGCCAATGGAGAAGAGAAGGGCGCTACGACGGCGACCCATCATTTGCCCCATGCGGCCTCGCCAAGCTTCTCATCCCGCAAAATTTTACGAGACGAGCAATTCCCCGACTCCCCCGCTAACTCTTTGACCTTTAATCCTTGATCTAGATCCTCAGCATTGGGAGTAATTGGTGCCCAGTGCTCGCGTGCAATGTTGGCACTGTGGGGACTTTGATTTTTCACTCCCCTGACTTCCGAACCCACCGAACCCCCTCGAGACTCGAGACTCGAGACTCCAGTCTTCTCTCTCCCCCCCCTTCACAATGGATCCAAAGGCGCCAGATACCATATCACCGGTGGGCGACCCGGAGGAATACTCCGGGCGAGCCTCGGATTCCACCACGAAAATCATCCAGAATGCCAAAGCCGCCACCGAAAAGGAACGCTCCATGACCTTGATGCAGGGCATTCGATTGTACCCCAAGGCGGTGATGTGGAGCGTGCTCATCTCCACCTGCATTGTCATGGAGGGGTACGATATCAGTCTGGTGAACAACTTCTATGCGTTCCCTCAGTTCAATCGGAAATATGGCGAGACGACGGATGGCAAGAAATACCAGGTCTCTGCGGCGGTAAGTGCGGAACTACTTGAACGGATGCAGATGCAGCGAGTCGGGAGTTTATGGGAATGAGACTAATGCTTTTTTTCCAATAGTGGCAAGCCGGGTTAAGTAACGGAGCGTACTGCGGCGAAATCATCGGTCTGTTCATCAACGGCTGGGCCTCCGAGCGCTTCGGGTATCGGTATACCATCATGGCCTGTCTCATCCTCGTCAGCGCCTGGACCTCGATCTTCTTCACAGCTCAGAACGTGCAGTCCCTGCTAGCGGCGGAGATCCTCTGCGGCATTCCCTGGGGTGTCTTCCAGACACTGACCATCACCTACGCTTCCGAAGTGTGTCCCGTCGCACTGCGCGGATACCTCACGACCTACGTTAATTTCTGCTGGGGATTAGGCCAGCTGATCGGCATCGGCGTGATCAAGGGAATGTTGAATCGGGATGACGAATGGGCGTATCGGATTCCCTACGGCTTGCAGTGGATGTGGCCACTCCCGCTTTTCATCGGAATCTGGCTCGCGCCCGAATCGCCCTGGTGGCTGGTTCGAAAGGGCCGCACGGAAGATGCGAAGCGGGCGCTGGTCCGGTTGACCAGCAAGGGTCCCGAGGAGGATGAGTTCAATCCCGACGAGACGGTCGCGATGATGGTGCACACCACTGCCCTCGAGGCTAAAATCACGAGTGGTGCTAGTTATCTCGACTGTTTCCGCGGTACGGATCTGCGCCGCACTGAGATCGTCTGCATGGTGTGGGCGATTCAGAATCTCAGTGGAAACTCTTTCTCCAATTACTCGACCTATTTCCTTGAGCAGGCCGGGTTGAGCTCGGACAACTCCTACTCCTTCGCCATGGGCCAGTACGGTATCAACATGGTCGGTGTCTTCGGAGCCTGGTTCCTCATGACCCTAGGCATCGGTCGGCGCACGCTGTGTCTCTACGGCCTCTGCGGCCTCTGCACCATGCTGCTCATCATGGGCTTCCTCGGTCTAGTCCCCGAGGCGCACAAAGACCAAGGATCCCTTGCGACCGGCGCAATGATGCTGATCTGGGCCCTCTTCTACCAACTCACGGTCGGCACGGTCTGCTACTCCCTTGTGGCTGAATTATCCACCCGCCGCCTGCAAATCAAAACCGTCGTCCTCGGTCGCAATCTGTACAACATCGTCGCCATCGTCTGTGGCGTCCTCACCCCTTACATGCTAAACCCCACTGCCTGGGACTGGGGCAACTATGCCGGGTTCTTCTGGGGTGGGATCTGCTTCCTGTGCATCATCTACACGTATTTCCGGGTCCCTGAACCGCGCGGTCGGACATTCGCCGAGCTGGATCTGCTGTTTGAGCGCGGTGTGAGTGCTCGTAAGTTCGCGGAGACGGAAGTTGACGTGTTCGATGAGACGATCGAGAGACACGTCTTCGACGAGTATCGTGAGAAGGGTCAGCCGGATCCTGGCCAATTGGAGACGAATCGGCCATGAAATGTGATGTGTGATGAATAGCATCCTGTATATATATAATCAAGCATGTATTTACTGTATTTCCAACGGGTCCATGCGTACTAGCCCTGGAGATGAGGTCCTTAATAACGAGAATTGACTTTTGAAGTGGACTCGTCCCGCCTGTCAACTATCCCCTGCACTTTTCTTTTTTCCCCACTGTCTTCAGTACTTTTGTTCACTGCGTTCTACTTCCAAGGTTGCTTCTTTGTTTTCTTGTTTTGAGCTCTGGTTCTTGATCCTTCAGGTTCCACTCTCCTGCAGCGCAATGGACACAACCTTCATCACGATCCATGGCAAGTCCCTCCGCCCTAACTGGTGCGATCACACCGATCGATCGCCCCCGATTCATCCTTAGCTCCCACGGTGACAGCACCGGTGCCTGGTTCAATGCGAACTAACTGCCCCAGATCTAACCCGTGATGCCGCCATTCGATATGCCTCGGATAGTATAACCGTCGTGCTGGGCTACAAACCGCTCGAGGTCCTCGATCGCTCATGTTGGGATTACTTCCATCCGCAGGAATTGCCCTTTGCGCGCTCGATCCATGGTCGCGGCGTGAGACTGGATAAAGCGGCAGTGTTGAATTATTGTTCCATTCGCCATAAGAATGTTCCTGGGTCGGGTGTGAGTGCGTCTTTACCGTTGTCTACGATGTCTTGATCGCCAGTACAACGGTCTACGGTGGAGGAAAGGGTAGTCAGAGTGAGTTGGACGCTGGTCTGCGGGTTGAAGTATACGCATTCGCTGACTCGCTGCTGCATAGAACGTGCAGTCGACGCACCCATCGTGCGCCAGCTCTTTACCTCTTCGCCAAATGACCCGCGCTACCATATGCTTACCTGGATATCGAATAAATTCTCCCAGCGGTTAGTCGAGCCGATCCACGAGCCTCGCGCAGCGATGTTCGTCAATCGCTTCACGCGCACTGCCACGATCATGTATGCGACCAATGGAGTCGCCGAGATTCTCGGCATGCACCCAACCCAACTCATCTCCCAGAGTTTCTACTACTGCATACAAGAAGAATGTCTCAGCGACGCCATCCGATGCTTGGAGGGCGCAAAAGCCAACGACTCAATCGCATACCTGCGCTTCTGGTTCCGCAACCCCCTCCAAAACGCACAGAATGATACCCCAATCGAGCTGGAAGCCGTCGTGTCATGTACCTCCGACGGCCTCGTGGTTATTCTGCGCCGCGCCCGGGCTCCTATTCCGGGTGCTACACCTTCAATTGCGCCAACGCCGGGGCAAACCAGCGGCATCTTCGCCGCGCCCTGGGCGCCCTCGCCGGTCTTCTCGTACGGTGCAACACCCCGTCTCCCGCACCCGGCATTGGCTCCTGTGGCCCGCCAGCCGGAAAACCGAACATTATGTCGAGACGCCGTGGCATCCAGCTCGGCAGGTCCCCACCCCCCTCAACCAGAAGTGAAAACGACATTGTGTCGCGACGGCATGGAATCCAGCTCTGGAAGCGCATCGGATTCCGTGTACGGTTCTGATACGACGCATCGTGCACCCGGTGGACCAGGAGCGACTGGTCCGCACTCTTCGCGTCTCATGGATACCATTCGCGATGTGGCTGTCTTTGCGTGGGGAATTGTTGGCATCAATCGTGGTCTGGAGCAATTTAAAACCGGCACGCCTACTGGAAATGCTCATCCGGGTGATGAGATGGATGTCGACGATATCCGTATTAAAAAGGAACCGGAAGACGTGTAGTAATGTCGAATATGACCATTAACGACTGATGGAATTCACGGTCCTTCAAAAGAAGGAGCAGAGCTGTACATATAATGGGTTATATAGTCAGGCTAGAACACGATCTAGTTTATTAAGTGTCTACTCGTGAGACCACTCGGGCTTCTTCTTCTCAGCAAAGGCAGTCATACCTAAAACGAACGTCAGCAATGCACCATATCAACATCACCCCCAAGCAACTCACCAATCTTCTGATCCTTGCTCCCGAAAAGCGAATGGAACAACCGCCTCTCATACTCAATCCCCTCCTTCAACGACAACTCCTGACTCTTATTAACAACCTCCTTACCCGCAAGCACCGAAACCCGACTATAAGACGCAATAGTCTCAGCCGTCTTGAACGCCTGCTCAAGCAACTCATCCAATCCACCCTCCACAACCCGCGCCGCAACACCCCACTCCGCAGCCTCCTTACCGCTAAAGTTCTTGCCCGTCAGAATCAGTTCCATAGCCTTACTCTTGCCAATCGCGCGCGTAAGACGCTGGGATCCACCGGCGCCGGGAATAGTGCCGAGCTTGATCTCCGGCTGTCCGAAGACGGCTTTCTCGTTGCAGTACAGGATATCGCACATAAGTGCGAGTTCGCAGCCGCCACCGAGCGCGTAGCCTGAGACGGCTGCGATGACGGGTTTGCGGATTGTGTTGGCGAGGTGGGACCAGGGGGCGATGAAGTTCTCGCTGTAGGCGGCTGAGAAGCTGAGGGGGGCCATTTCTTTGATGTCCGCGCCGGCTGGGGTTGTTAGATTTGTTTATGCAGTGGTTCGGGGGGGGGGGGGGGCGTGGGTACGTACCTGCGAAGGCCTTTTCACTTCCGGTGATGACGATGGCGCCGATGCTCTTGTCGTTGTCGTAGGTGGTTAGAGCTTCGTTGAGCTCGTTCATGAGGGGGGAACATAGTGCATTGAGGGCCTTGGGTCGGTTCAGGGTGACTGAATGGTTAGCAGGTGTGGAATTTGGGGTCGGGGTGGCTTACTGAGTCCCACGCCGGGCTTGGGGGTTGAGGTTAGGATGTGCTCGTAGCTACCGGTAGCTGAAGAGTATCCCCGGACTCGCGCCAGGTATGATGTCAAGGGGACGGCTGTCCGCGAGTTGGCGAGACGAGTGCATTGACGTGCAAACATTGTGAGGTGTGGTAATTGTTTGTGGTCGAGTTGGGAGGAATTAAGTTATGAAGAAAGGAGTCGACAACATAAGCTCCATACCATCATAGATACCGCTTCCCCGCGACCGAGACCGACGCAGCGCCGAAGTTAACCGTTCCGAGGTTAACTTCACGTGACGCAACACAAGTACATGTCAGCACCCATCAGGGCTAGCCTAATACGGACAAGCGCGATGCCTGCGAGCCTTGCACCGCCACAGTCGCCACACATCACATGTCCCGTGGCTGGGAAGTCAGCCGGACGCTGATTGGCCGCTGCGCAGTGGACACTTTTCGCTCCTGAAGTGCCTGTCCTGGAATGTCAACGTCTGGTTTCAGCACCTTATCTTAATCGCCGCATTTCGCTTCTTCCTTTCTTCCTCTCTTCTTCTCCTCTGGTGGTCTAGCCCTCCGCGCTCCTCCAACTTCAATTCCCTCGCCATGGATGTCCCCGAGCCCGAACAGTCGCCCTTCACGGCCGTGTCCGTCCACACGTCCAAGATCACCCGAGTAAGTGCCCACGAGGCGGAAGCGTCATTGCGCATTGCATTTCGCACCGTCGGAAACATAAGCGAAGCCCCCGCTAACACGGCGACAGCAATACCAAGCCTACCTCGACGCCTCAACCCCGTACGCAACCTACCGCTGGGTTGGTTCCGGCGCGCTCCTCTTCCTGTTCTTCCTGCGCATTGTCTTCGCACAGGGCTGGTATATCGGTATGCCTCAGCTCCTCAAACTCTGTGAAAAGGATGGCTTGCGTGAAGCAGTAACATGCGCCACGCAATCCTATCCGCCCGACGCACGACCAACGTAAACAAATCGCTAACTTGGTTCTCCGCAGTGGCCTATACTCTTGGCATCTACCTCCTGAATCTCTTCCTTGCCTTCCTGACTCCCAAGTTCGACCCCTCTCTTACCCAGGATGAAGGGCTCGAGGATGGTGATGCGGGGTCCCCCAGCCTCCCCACCAAGAAGGACGAGGAATTCCGACCTTTCATCCGCCGCCTGCCGGAGTTCAAGTTCTGGCACTCCGCCACCCGCGCCATTACCATCGGATTCGTCTGCGCCTGGTTGCCCATGTTCGACATCCCCGTGTTCTGGCCGGTCTTGGTCGTGTACTGGATCATTCTCTTCGTGCTGACTAGTAAGTTGCACACCGAATCCACATTCAGATTCATCTTGTACCTGCAAATTATGACACGGCGCTAACGCTACCTTCTCCAGTGCGACGACAAATCCAGCACATGATCAAGTACCGCTACGTACCCTTCTCATTCGGCAAGACGCGCTACGGCCGGTCATAGTGTATTCGAAATCCATTATTTTTCCCGTCTCCGTTTTATAATGATTTCGCATGCGCTTGGCGCTGCGGCTTGACATGACACGATAGGAGGTGAAAGCGTTTTGGGCTCATGGCGACTGTTTATGATTTTTCTGAATCTTTTAATCACTGTTTAGAGGGCTCGCGTCGCCCGGTCTTTCCCTTGTGAAATATGATTAGACCTGAAGTCGATGAATTGACTTGCAATATATTATGTTGAAAAGTGTGTGTGGGATTTAGTAGATAGTGTTTGGGTAGACATTGGTAGGTGTGAGGTATGCGAGTTCGAACATTGCTCTCGACTTCTAACCTTGGAATGTTATGCTATTTTCAAGGTTTACACTACTGCTCCCAAGGTTTGTTGCTCATGCGAAGATGCTCATCCCAACCTTATTGGTTCCAAGGTTGTGGCCACATTTGGAAACGCTGCACCACGTGGACCTACTATGGCTGTTCGGGTCTCAACCTTGGATGGCAAGGTATTCGCAATACCAGCCTTCCCAGCTGTCTGATATGACTACATCAAACAAGGATAAAATTTATACAGATATAAAAATGGCGTATGTTATTAGGGACCCCGCCCCCGACTAATGGCAAACACCACGAGATGTGCATACGATCCTCAACACCAACCTGGATCAAAACCCTCTTAAACTCCAATCATGGTATCATGAGCAGTATACAGCTCTAACGCAAAAAAGAATAACACCCTAAAGTTGCAAGTCCTCTACACTACCCGCCCGCTTCCCAGTAGGGATAGCGCTATCCGGAAGCGAGAGAGTCGACATCTTGCGATCGGCATGGCTCTGGAAAAGATCCTTGGTCTTTGTGCAGATCCACGTGGATGCGTACATGTTGACACTGAGTCGTGTCTGTCAGCTTTGATCGAATATGGAATGGATGTGAACTAACCGGTCAATACAAGTCCCTGGGAATCGGGCTCCGACTCGACTTGCGGAGAAGCCGTTCGCTTCGAAGTGCTTGATGTACCAGGGGTCGATACTGGCTGAGCGGAGGAGGACACGACCGCCCTGTTTCAGGGCGTGGTTGAAGGTTCGGGCTTGGGCTGGGGCTGAGTCTTCGGCGGGATCGAACCAGTCCATTGAGTCCATGACCTGGGGGTGTTAGTTTGGGTCGGTTTGGGTGTTTGAATTGCACTTACCACTGCGATGGTTAGGGTTCCTGGTGTGATGCGGTTGATGACCTCGTTGATCTCATCAGTGTGAATGCGGAGACCGTCGAATGCACCTGGGGTGGATAGCTTGACGTGGGCCTGTGGTGAGAGATAGGATGGGTGGCATCTATGTTTGTTAGTATGATATGACCATATTTGGAGACATTCCGACTCACCTCCTGGAGAATTTCCCTTGAACACAAAGGTAATAGAAGTAATTGTCGTTGCTGATGAGGGTATCGTTGACGACGGGATCGAGCGTGTTGACAACATACTCCCAAATCGACTGGCCGCTGACATCCTTGCCCTTCTTCATATCTCCGGTGAGACCATTCCGGCGGAAGAAGTCATCGAGAATCATATTGCGCTGGTTACGCGGCACACCAGCCGCCTTCCAGGCAAACCACTCAGTGCTGACAATAGCCCAGTTGAGAGGACGGCTCATCAGCACGCGACGGATACGCGGCCAGATCTCGCGCTGCTCGGCTAGGCTTTGCGCCTCGCACATCTTGCGGACATCGCCTTGCAGTCCGAAGATGTTGAAGAGCCAGCGGACCATACGGATGGCGTGGCGGGAGCCACCGGTCTCGTATAACCCATGGCCGGATGTAGATGTGAAGACCTGGGTGTGTTCTAACCAGTACTGGAATGCCTGGCTGGACAAGTGAGGGCTGAGCTTGGAGATGAGGAGCTCGCGGAATTGAGTGTGCTTTCCGTCGCCGAAGATCTTCCACATGTCACGGTGGCCTAGGGCTGAGTAACAGGCAACCTTGAGCTCGAGGAGATGGTTCTGGTTAGGGTTCAGATCGACGGCGTGGACGCGACGGGGGTTCTTTTGCAAATAATCGAGAATGTTGTCGCCAGCACTGGTGATCGCGAGAATCACATCGTCTTTGCCGATGTTCAGCAGCTGGTGATCCACTCTCGGGTCTTCCCACGTGAACGCATAGATGTACTCGTTCTGGAACTGGGTGTGCTTGGGGAGCATGTCGTTATAATGAATGCGGTAGTGGTGATTCTGGTAGAAAGATGAAGGCAAAGGCAGGTTGGCGCTGAGATTGACGACGGCCGACTCGTAAGCCTTGGATCGGATCTCCTGTGTGCTTCTCACGACCGCGCTGTCCATCTCCTGTTTGTGGTTCGCGGGTAGCAGGTATGGGGACTCGGTGAATGAGGCATCCAGCTTCTCGATCGATGGGCTTGAAGATGTAGATCCAACTTCCTTGGGGCATCCGACAAAGATGTAATAAGGAATGCCACCGAGCAGATAGTTGCGCTCACTGGCCGTGATGACGGTTCCGAACTTGTATTCCAGGTAGTCTCGACGAGCGGCTTCCAGGCTGACTCGATCGAAGTCGAACCAGGCACGCCAGAACATGCGTCCAAGCCAGTTGACGTGTCGGTTGAAAGCGCCACCAGTGTAGTTCCGGCATGAGACGTCGACGATGCTTTGGACTGCGAGCGGGTAAGTTTCCGCCAAGGGCATTCACCGATGACTTAGCTTACCGTAGAAATCACACACGCCCAGAAGTCCAGTTGACTTCAGACGTGAGGTCAGGGAGTCCACCACGCTATAGTAGTCTGGGACCGTTAGCATGGCCCTCGAAACAGAATGCTCGATTTGTGCTCACCAGGAATCATTGATAGACTGTAGCTCATGGTGACCAAGTCCACGCCGTCGGTAGCCAAACTGGGAGACCGAGGGTCTGCAGCCTCCGGGAGAGTGAATGATCGCGCATCTTGGCAGAGAACGGTGACATTCTTCCACCCCAGGCGCTCGAAGCGGTCCCGGGCGACTTCACAGAGAGAGGGAGAAAGATCAACCAAGTAGACGTGCTTAAAAAACTTGTCCACGGGGAGGAAGGCAGCCATTGCTTCGATGTTGTACCTTCGCCGAGTCAGTTGATTCCGTCAGAGGACCGGCAATTCACATACCCTGTACCGCCACCGACCTTGGAATTATTAGCATTCACACGGTAACAGCGACCTCAGGTAAACACTCACATCCACCCACACAGCCTTTCCAGCCTTGATCTGCTTGTTCTCAACCTTGTGCTTCAGCTGCGCCCCCACCAGACCGAGCATGTCCTCTCGGCCGCAGAGCAACCGACGACGAGTCGCATCGTAAATTGCAGCCTGTCGAGGTCAGCCAGGTCCCCGCTTCCTGCATCACCATCTCGCACCTGTGTCTTGTAGAAACTCTCCAGCGCATCCTGCTGCCCACCCGCCTTCTTATCATGCGGCTTGATGAAATTGGCCCAAATGAACTTCAAATAAGGACCAGCCCGCGTATTCGCAATACTGATCTGCCGAGACGCCAACAACAGCACCAAACCCACGAGGGCAAACACCAGCATGCCCGCAGCAGCAATGTAAGTATGCATCCAATCCATGTCGAGTACCGAAAAGGGAGATGCAAGTAAGGAGAAGCTCGAAGAGCGAAGAGCAATACTAATATGCGATCACGACCCCATGCACCTCCGCACGAGGGCAAAGGAAAGCAGCGTTCTCGTCCTATCAGCCCACCACATGCTGATAACCGATAAGGGAATCTGGGAGGGAAGGTACCATAGACATGATCCGCACAGGCCTCTACGTGCACGGGGAAAGTCACTTGGACTTCAGTCGATCTTCAACTTTGATACCCGCAGGAGTCCAACTTTAAGCGCAATTGGGTTCGTGTGCAGCGATAGTTCCGTCGGCGCTGCCACTCACGGCCTTTTCCGGTCCCATGTGGCCCGTGGCTGGGGTCCGTGGGGGCGATCGGGGTGTCTTATTGGTCGCTGGTGCCCACTCCCGGGCACCAATCAGGGAGTGTCTTACTTGCACGAGACGACGTACTGCCTCGTTGTGTTGCTGGTATGGTATCGTGTACATGTACATCCTCGTGCTTACTACTGCATGCAGCTATAGTGTCCTTTGATTGCTGGTCCAAAGCCATAGGGTGGTGTCGGGACCGTTTGCAGAGACTATTATAATGCATGTTTGAGTATTTACACTTGTCCTCTTTATTTAGTTGTGGGGTTGTACGGGGATTCTTTCAGAGTCAACTGGTGACCTCAACGTCCACCTGGGCATGTGACTATATCGCATGTAGATTGCTAACATCATTGGCTCTCTTGTATGATCTCAGCGCCGTTTGCTTGTTTGCTTGTTTGCTTGTTTGCTTGTTTGCTTGTTTGCTTGTTTGCTTGTTTGCTTGTTTGCTTGTTTGCTTTTACAATTGCTTGCTGGCGTCTTTGTATATCCCCACTTGCTCATTGATCAACTATTGTTGCAAGCTGGGCTTCAATGAAGACCCAAGCTTGTCACTTTCTTTGCGAAAATACTCTTAGTTCTCATATCTTTGCATGATTGGGAATTATCCTTTACCACTCCTGGCTATATATTGTCTGAGAACTTCACAATCTCTTGGCCTTTCCCAGACTACTACTCTCTACATATTTCATATATTTATCTCTTATCACTCCTTGTTATATATTTTCTGAGAACTCTACACTCTCCTGCCACTCACCACTCTCTACTTCGATTTATATATTTATCCTTCATGTGACATTTGACAGCAAGCCAGCAAGCCAGTGCTTCAAGCATGTCGCTATCGTCAAGCAGAAACCGCACTAGCACAATGTCATGCGAGCATCACATGATCTCTCTCTCTTTGTCATGTGAATTTGCAAGAGGTTGCTTGCTCTATTGGCTATTTTTTGCTATTCCCTGCTAGCTGGCGCTCTCGATAGGTTCTTCTTTCCTCATCACTAGTTTCTTAGTCTTTGGACCTTCTCAACTATCAGAAGCTATCGCCAGCCTGACACACAAGGTAAAGGGAATGGGTCAGCCCTGGAGTGCTGTGGATGATACTGACAGCTTTGCAGGGGGCGAGCCCGCCATCCTTGTCGGAGCTCTGGCAACGCGTGGTCGAAAATCACAACCTTGGAACCTGTGGATCCCCTCGGGTCACGACCTGTACTCCAAACTGACCATCCTGTGCGATGTCGTGTACAAACAGTGGGCAGTGAATCGCTGCCATTAGTGCGGGTGATGTGGAACCCGAAATGGTGTGCTTGTGATTAATAGAGGAGCAGAATAACGGTCAGTATGAGTCTACGGAGGTGAAGCATGCACGTGGACGGAAGCGATCAAGCACAGTCCCAACATCAGCAACTCTCCCCCTGGTACATTCTGGTCGACGCTGACATTCCGCTCACCAGCTCAAGGGCTTTCCCAATAGATCGGAGCCCACAGAAAACGCTCATCGTACCGACCTTCGATTTCTCACAATCTTGGAGTACATCGCTTTCTTTCAACTATATATGATATATTTTATCGTGCACCGATATGAATCATCCATATCTCCCCTGTCGCCGATTTCATCAACAACTTGATCGACATTTTGCTTTTTGATTCCCAGTGAGTCGGGACTTGATCTCCCGAGGTAAGTCTGATGAATACGGAAAAGTCTTTAGATGAGATCCAGCAAATGACTTTTCATAGTGAAAGGATTTCATCAACTTCTGCTTCACTTTGATCGCCCTTTCGGCCCTGCACGAGCCTCTGAGCCATCTGCGGTCTCTCCTCGTGGCTCTTTTACCCCTGTTTTGCTGCTTTTTCACCATGACTTCCCCTTCCAAGGATACCACAACGGCTTTGCGTAAGCCTATCTTGCGCCAGAATACCTTCTGCATCAGCTGCATGCGTCAGGCAGTTATGAAATGGCCAGGAACTGGTTTGTTGAGCCAGTCGAAATCGCTTGCTTTGTTGGGGTTCACAATACGAAATCGTGCACCGGTTGCGCCAAAGCAAAACGGCCCTTTCCCGAGGTGAGTTCCCCTTATTGGCCCCTTTTCCGAGGCTATTCTGACGTACTTTTGACAAAAGCACTTGCAGATTTCCCAGATAGGAACCTCAAGCACGTTGGCGACGTGCGGCACCCAGAAGACGAGGAAGACGAGTAAGACTCTTCTTTCCGTGCCATGACTTCGGCGGGACTCATCTGGTATCACTCGAAACCTGCTCCCAAGTCATCGGCATCCTCACCTGCGTTTCCCGACGGACCGACTGAACCCGCTCCTGCTGTTTCCAGATCCGTGAACTTCAGTGAAAAGAAACTATGCTTCCCCTACATCCTCCGCGCCACATGACAATCCGATGAAGCCTGGGGAATCCACAAGTCTCATCGCCTCAGACCCTGGCGCCGCTCCTGCATCCACTCCATCAGTTAGAAAACCTCGCGTTCCCCGAACCTAGTCCCTAGACCAAACAAAGCTGGGCGTCTCAACACGCGATTCGGAGTCAACCAAAGAATCACCCATTCCACTGTCCGTATCTGCTCCGACATCACCCACGCTCACGGTATCACAACACCGAATCTACTGCCGTGCCATCGCCATCCATTCCACTTAGCGGCTATCGAGATTTGAAGAATTTTTCCCAAACCATTTTCTCCGCTCGGGTACTCACATTCGTTTCCCCTATTGTCCCCTTGTTTCTTATTTCAGACATTCAAATCGACAAATTTGCGCAAAATGCTTGCGCCACACAAATGGCAGGACAATCTTCCGCCATGGAAGACATTCAGATCTCGCATCTATATATATGGATGGGCTGACAGAGACTGTTCAGAAGAGACCAAGTTGCCTTCTTTTTTAACCTGCCATTTCAAACCTCCGACTCCACGTGCTATATATAGTCTTGAGTTTTGCCCACCGGGGCCAGGTCCCTCATGAGCTGCATGGCAGCGAGAATCAACGATGGAGTGATGTGTTCGCAGGGAAGCAAATGGGGCTGCGGGTGACGGATTGGAAAATGCCCTTGACAACGAAAGCTCAGCAATTCCAAGGGTTGTCTTTCCAAACTGCCGAGCCGCGCTTCTGCATCTCATTCACACTTATCATTATATAATTTGCACGGCCGATCGTGCTGGCTAAGAAGCCTGGAGCGGATCTGCGATCTTATACCGACTTATGCAAGCTGTACCCTGTGGCGACAGACTCATCTACCAACCACCGATGGTTCCAAGATTGGCAATCTGATGCAGTGGACTTGCAACCCAGAATGCGACACAAAGCTCGGTTTTCGACAAGGGTTTCACTGGGAATGTTGAAACGTCATCTAAAAAAGTGAGATGAATTTCCAATCCAGGCACAGAACTCAAGTACCGATGATGGGTGCACTCTAGGTACATGGATTGATTCAGCATGCAGATGTTGGATCTGGGAAGGAGTTGCACCGCCGGGAATGCGATAAACGAGGTAGTACACTTCACTTTCACCAAACACCTCCAATTCTCCAACTATGCATCAACACAGCTTTGGGGACATATTTGATGTGTACGCGACAGCGTGTGTGGAAGATGCTGTGAAAGCAGAACACATTGGCAGAGTGCGAGTTCCATGTCTCAGGGATCAAGATTTGGGCTTCACAGTTTTCCCCGAAGAAGCCGAAGCTCACCCACAAGACACTGCCAGCTTCGCTCACCACTGTCCGAGATCGAGCAGTTGAAGGAGGCACTGCACATCTATCCCGGCAACCTCGAGGTGGCGGAATTCAATCACATCCGCCTGGCGGCTCTGATTCCTGATCATTGCAGTGCTTCAAAACAAAGCTGTCAACACAGGTCAGTCCCAGGCCAGGCATCTCAAAGACGGAGAATGCAAAATCTCTCCCGTTACTTGGACCTCGCGATTGGCGCGCAGGTGATGTTACTGCAGAACATCTGGTGTCGTGCGGCTTGGTGAATGGATTTCTGGTGTCAACCGATATATAACTAGGGCATCAGGTGCGGCGCATCTTCGTGGACACACACCGTGGGCAATCTTGGTCAAGTTTCGAGAATACCACGGCCCGCCAATAGAGGGCCTGCTCTCCAGGCTCGTTACACTCTTCCCCTGTGAACGAGAATTCCTTTATCATGGCCAACTTTACTTCTGCACAGGCTTATATACACACTGCAAACCGCGCGTACGCTCGTCTTTGGAGTTGACGGGTCTCCGGATCCCGCTGGTAGGCGGGAAACACATTTGCAATCGTTGATCGAATTCTGTGAACGATATATACAAATCGGTAAGTGATTTCGCTGGCCTATGACTCCCAGGAGAGATACCGGAGAACTTCATGGCCTCGTACTACATGCTTATTCCCGAGAAGGTGTCGCAAAAATCACCCAACAACCCTCCAACGGTATATGTATACAGCATTGGGGATGTATCGAATGTTTCCGCGAAGGCCTGTGTGAACGATGCTTTCAACCGCGGAAGCAAATTGACAGAGCACGAGTTCCACTTGGTAGAGATCAAGGTTTGGAATTCACAATCTCAACGGAAGTAGCCAAGGCCGAAGACATCACCCAAAGCCTGTCGTCGATATGAAACATTGAAGCAGAGCCCCCAAAAGAGGGAGACTCAACCTTCAACGCCAATGGAGTGGGCCTGAGGTCTACTACCAAGCTGTGGTTTCTGTACCAACTCATGGGAGCTGTTCCCGAGCTCCAGGAAGCAACTGCGAATCTTCATCGGGCTTCCCAATTAGTACAGGAAGAGCATTCGAAATTTCAGTGGATAAGTGCAATGTGAGAATCCCTGTTTCAACGAACTTGAATGCATCAAACTGACAACGGCTTAGGCATAGCAAAGGACTTGCAAGATTTCCAACAACTCAGCACAAGTATACAGTCTCCATTCCGTGCCAATCGTCTGGCACAGAAAGCCAGTGAATTTGGAGGGAGAAGAAGCCAGTGAGATCATTACCCCAGAAAACCTTGAAGATATGAGTGAAGATATGAGCGAATGAGTACGCTGGTCTTGACTTTTTATCATTCATATCTTCATTGAACTGAAGCCTGCCGCTATGAACAATTTGACTGCATCCCGGTCACGTCCAACGCGAGGAAGCTGGATCGCCTGCATCTGCGTTTTTCGACAGCGTGACACTGTTGAGATCCAGAGAGCGGCCAATGCTCGTTTTGAACTTCCCAAGATCACCTAATGTTGAGGGAGACGTGATTGTCTGAGAACTCCACACCCCTTGTCTCTTACTACTCTCTACCTCTATTTATATATTTATTCCTCGTGTGACATTTGATACTTGGTCAAACCTTGGGATAGCCAGTACATGAAGGATGTCTCTATCGTTAAGCAAACGCCGCATCGCCACAGTTGCAAGGTAAAGAGAATGAATGGGTCAGCGCCGTGGATGATACTCACAATTTTACAGAAGCCAGCCCACCATCCCTGCCGAAACTCTGCCAGTATCTGGTCAAGGCCCACAACCAGCGAAGCCCATCGCATTATAACTTGTACTCCAAACTGACCATGCTGTGCCGTGCCGCGTATAGCCAGCAGGCACTGGATCCCCAGCCATTATGATGACAACGGCCTTGGAAGGGCTG
Source organism: Penicillium sp. MA 6036 (assembly GCA_003138045.1). Classification (NCBI taxonomy): domain Eukaryota; kingdom Fungi; phylum Ascomycota; class Eurotiomycetes; order Eurotiales; family Aspergillaceae; genus Penicillium; species Penicillium sp. MA 6036. Next base: position 57,350 of record QAGG01000088.1, read on the forward strand.
TGGAATGCGGAATGATGTGCTCATGGTTCTCTCGCTGCGTCAAACGTTGCGCCTGGGATTCCCGCAGGATCGAATCAACCCTCGACTGCTGTCACCCGATCTTGGCCACTCCGAGCACTGCTTCCTGTGTGTCTTGCGCACTACCTTCCACACTAACCGTGCCTGGGGAACCCCGATCTTTCATCGTGGTGACAGATGGCGCAGAGCTTGTGTGGCCTGTATCGAGCAAGGTATAGCCTACTTCCGCATTCTGATTGAAGATAGCCGGAACTTGATCTACTATATACGGAGGGGCCCGGTCGCCTGTGAGTAATGACTGGATTATTCTCTGGTTGCTGGAGGCGTGCGACGACGGTCTGGACATGTCTCCAGAGGTGAAGCGTCCCCGGTGGACGTGGAAGTATGCGATCGAACACATATACAACCGCAGCAAATCTCCTGCCACACTCCCCATCTGGAAAAAATCAACACCGCCTCCATATATATGCGCGGAGTAGCACAGTACGAACAGTCATTTAAAGCTGCCTCGGATGTCGTCCACAGTATCAAGCAAATTGCAAATCGATCCGGCCCCAACGTGAACCCTCTAACTGGTCTGTGAACTGTACATCTACCACCGTGCCATTCATTCGGTCGACGGCTTTCTGGAGTGGGACAGTTCTTTCCGAACCGATTTCTCCGCTCGGATACTGACATCCGTTGCCTCTCTTGTCACCTTGTAACCTACCCTACCCGATCTACCAAGGGTAATTTCCAACGAGTGGGCTATCCTGCGGCTCAATCTAGAGTGAGTCGTGCTTCTACTCTTTCTGAATTCTGACTGCACGATAACCCAAGACGGTGGATGAAACTGACAACATGGCAGTGGCAAGTCCGCTGGCGATACCGCAGCACTGGCAAAGGATTGCGGATGAGCACAATCTCCAGATCCTAGATAACTACGACCAGAACTCGAGATGGACGATGCTCTGCGATGCAGCGTATGACAGCGAGGCGGTAAACCGTCGGCACTACAGTGGAGGATGTGCAATGCAGAGAGATGTGCTTGTTGTACAGTCGTGTCTAGCGGGAAGGAGAGGGCAATTACGACGGGCGCTAGAAGTCGTCTGGGTTCATTGTGGTGGCTTGTTGCAAGGTTGCTAGAGGGTCCTGTGTTAGTGTGAAATGTCTTTCATACCCCCTCTCCAACTTCATCTCTCTTCCCCCTCGCGGCTCTCTGTTCTCTTTCCATCGCTGACTTTCCGCTTCAGAGCTTCCACATACTCGATATCATCAGACCAACTCTCCTCATCCATAATGGACCCTGTAAGTCTTCCGTACCTCATTCTGGACGTCTGAGATCCATCCAATGACGCTCCTTTTAATTCTAGACCACCATCGCAGGCCTTGATACGCCCAGTGAGTGGTGTTTTAATTTTCTTCTTATTCTCTTCCTGTGCTGACGTGTGGTAGGCTCGGGCAGTCACTGGAAGAATCGATCGACGATCTCAGCGATCTTGACCCACCGACAGGAAGTTGGCCGCGATCGCCCAGCGTCACAGTGGGGTGGATCTTATCAAACTTCCTTTCAAACTGGTCAGGAATTTGGTTGACCTATGACTCCACGGCCTGATTCTGCACAACCTAATGGTCTCGTACAGTGTACTAGCTTTTGGGAAGGTATCGCATGTATCACCTGACCAGGTCATTGCAGTACATGGATACAGCTTTGGGGAAGTGTTGAATGTGTACGCGACAGCGTATGTGGATGATGCCCTCCGCCTCGCTCTCCAGTGCCAGGTCTAGAACCCGTCCAAGGCCAATTCCCTCCCTTTTGACAGGCAGGTCCTAGACCTTGAGTTTTTCCTCATCTCGAGGGGGAGCTCTTTCTCCTCGATCCACACCGACACTGTCGGCCAGCTCACATACATCATTGGCATCACGGGATGCAAAACATGGTACATCCCCGAGAGCTTCGACGTAACGCAAACCCTGCAGATAATGAAGGATTGCGGGGCAGAGGTCCCAGAGGCGCATGGGCGATGGATGAAGCTTGAAATCAACCCTGGTGATCTCCTGTAAGTCGGTCGCTCCTTGCTTCCAGCCTAACCACTAAGGCGCCTCCAGACTCATGCCTCCAGACTGCCCTCACACGGTCTACACCACGGAGCACTCGCTCACCGTTGGTGGAAAGTTCTACACCTGGCCCAACCTCGGGTCGAGTCTGCACGCCCTGGCCGCCCAGGTCAAAGGCGAATTCAACGTGAGCAAAGAGCAGCTTACCGAGCAGGACTTCGAGAATATGACCCTGATGATGCTTTGAAAAGCACAGGCCCATTGGAAGAATAAGAGTCCTATATCGAGAATATCAAAGTTTCGGGCTTCACAATCTCTCATGAACAAGTCAAGATCGAAACGAACCCCCCACGGCCTGTCGTCGACCTGAAAGAGTGAAGCAGTTATAACTCTTAGTTGGGTTTCGAAACTACCCAAGAAAGAGTATTCGGAGTTTTAAACGAAAAGGCATGGATTTATTGCACTTGTACACCTCGATATCTTTGACAAGGGTCTTGATTGTGTCGTTTAGTATCTCTGGGGCGGCTCTTAGAGGAACATCGGTTTTCAAAATCCCATGAAAGGTTAGAACCCCTATTTTAACGGACTTGAGTTCATCAAACTGACAGTGGGTTACACATAGCAAAGGATATGCCAGATTCACTTGATTTGACATAAGTTGACACTTCCTTCCGTGCCAATATTATGGCACAAACAGCCAGCGAAGGAAAACCAAGAAGCCGACGGGATGATGCCACCAGCAAACTCTGAAGATATGACTGAGAATTTGAACGAAGATATGAGTGATGAAACAAGTTAGGATATGAGCGAACGATCTCGCTGGCCTTGACTCCCTATCATTCAATTCTTCGTTTCAGTTGCTCTTTTCTCCATCCTTCATCGTCTTCTTTTTCAGATACGATGCCACCCAAACCACCAACGCCTCGCCGCTCTCTCGCGGAAATCGACTTCAACTGGTGTCTTTCCTGTCTGCGTCGAGTCGATACATCCTTTGACGATACGGTCATGGATCCCGTGCGAATCGGTTGCACTTATTCCCGGATTTTCATCAACTGTGACGGTTGCAAGTCCAATGAAGCAACTTGCCCTGTGCCTATGAAAGGTATGTCGGGAGACGCTCGAGATCTCACCAAGATCCGAAAATGGGCGGAAATGCTTTTCTGGGACTCAGATGAAGATGATGACACCTGGCCTGAATGGGATGACGACTTCATCTTGGAGCTTCGATGCTTGCTTCGCACGCTTATCCGCGACTTTGATTCGGCGGGGAAAGCTCACCGATCCACGCAGGGTCACGGTGTTGCCGATAACTGGCCTGGAGTGAGTGTTCTTGGTTCTCGTTTCGGGGTTGGATCACTAATGTTTCTCAGGCGCATCTCCAAAAATGAACCCTTTTGCTATGAACACTTTGACTGCATCACGGTTACCTACAACTGGAAGAGTTTGAAGCGCCTGCAGCCGCAACTTTCGAGAATGATCCTTTCCAATGTCCTTGGAAGGCACTAAAATTACCACAAAAGCCGGGATTCATTTGTTGAAGGAAATGCTAGGAGATGGCTGCGCAGACTACCTTCTAGACATGTTCGATCTTGCGCTCGCTGGATCGCTCTTCTCTCTTTTTCCACCGTCGTTCTTGCCACAAAGTCTGAACCTACTGTTTCGGAATGTGTCGTTTCGTCTTCTGACACACGAATAGGTCATTGGGCTATCAGACCGACCTTTACCTATTCAATAGATACGCAGATGATTCTATTTCGTGGGACGAAGATCACATGCTGAAGGAAGCGCGGGCGCGGTTGTTAATAACACCGGGCAAGGAAGGAGAGCACGCGAATGGGAAGATCGCAAGATCTATGAAGAGATCTTACTCGCGAGACTTCTCTTCTAGGCTATCTTTCACAACCCAACCGCCGTGCTGAAGCTTTGACAGCCTACCATGCTTTGAAGATGTTACCGAAGGACGGTCTCACAGACTTCATCGCTGAATTCCTGCAGCTGGCAGGAGAGGCTAAGATCGTCGATGACTACCGCAAAGACGACCTGTTCTCTAAGTTACCAACCATGTTGCAAACCCCGATAATGAGCCTAGTCGGCGACAGCAACGCCACGTTTGAGCGAATGGTGGATTTGTGCACGAAGAACGCACATATGATCAACATCATACAAAGCTCCTTCCTCCTCTTCTCTAGCTGAATTTCCAAAGTTGAACTAGGCTTCATTCCATCAAATTTATCAATCTGCCATTGCTTTACCTTCTACGTCAAAAAGTTCATCGCAACTCCACACGATGCATTGATATTTGCTACTTCCTTGTGCGAAATGTGGCGATGAAGCGGAATATCACTTTACATCTTGTCGATACCAGGGACAGTGTCGCGGACGGCTTCACGAAAGAACTTGGAATTGAATTTTTACGTTGTTCTTGGTGTGTCAGGGAAGTGAGACGGTCGAAGGAAACAATGTCTCTGTGAGGGGTGATAGTCTGGAAATTCATATACCAGACGCGTTGCCAGTCTGGGAAAAAGGCACGTATTGAGATGGAGAGATATATGAATTAGATCTCTTGCTTGTTAGATCTCTCCCCTTCTGTCTTTCTTCTTCAGCTTAGTTTGCTATGTTGAATACGGAGTCGACCGTTTCTTTTGATTAATCGCCCAACTGTTTACAGTATCTGGACCTATGGGCTTAGATGATTTGAGAAGGAGAGTCCGATTCATGGAGATAGCGCTTTAGGGACTGTGGGGGAGATACAGTGAGCCGTGTGAGGGGGCTGTTAGGAGACACGGGGCCCTGACCTCGCTTTCTCCCTCCCTTTAGAGTTCTCTCTTCCCTTATTTTCACGAGGTCCCCGTCCATTTTTGCCTTCGCATCTGGCTCGACTACTCTCCAGTGTCTTGTTACTGTAAACCTGCGTATCGTTTTTAGAATCCCTTTTGGCGTCTGTCTAAACATCTTTTAAATATTCTGTATCGAATTCAAGAACTTTCTGCGAGGAGCTATCGAAAGAGAATATGTGAGTTCGGAACACACAAGGTCAAACACTTATGGATCTCCAATATTGCTTTGTCGGGTAGAATAACTCTTTTGGAGTGAATGCCCATGTGACTCTATTGCACTTAGATAGCTAATATTGTTGGCTCTTTTGTGTGCTCTCTAAGATGTCGTCATGATCGCTTTGATTTGTTGTGGTATTAAAATGGGAAAGTGTGATGGTCATATTCATGTGCCTGAGGTTTCCTTCCTTCCTTCCTTCTGGGACTACGGGGTGCCCAAGTTTCTACTCTGCCACTCTGCTTCTTTCTTCCAACTCTTCCATCTCAAGCTTACACTGACTTCGTCTTGATATTACTATATCACTTGATTGCCTTGCGACCATGGCTCAGATCGGGTTTTTCCCCCAAAGCAGATTTGGGCTTGGTTCAACGTTTGCGTTTCAAAAACCAAACATTGGAAAATGGAGAATCCAAGAGAAAGTCTCCCAACACAACCACCAGAGAACGGAAGAGGATATTGACTATCGCCCATCATCAGCCGAGGCGACATTCTTAGTCGAGGACGAGTCAAACACATCTGGCCCGCTAGCATACATGCGAGTCTACATGCAGGTCCCACATCCATTGACCGAGTTTGAACCCCGGGAAGTTCGCCGCCGCCAAGCCGACCTGTGCCCACACAGTGAAGTCGACGCCCTCCAATTCTTCCATGAGCACAATGCTACTATGGTACCTGCTCTACTCGGGTTTGAGGAGGAACTCCAAGACAACGATGGTCTTGTTCCTGGAGGCTTTATCGTATACATGGTCTTCCAGCGAGTACCTGGAGTCAGACTCGCAGATGATCATGTAGGATTCAATCCTGGCTTTCCTTTGCCCAAGTTCTTTCAGATTTTCAACCGAGCGGAACGAGATAAAGTCCGTGAGGAGTTCGAAAAGGGATACGTTACACTGGCGAGATTAAATTATAAGCCCTTTTCACCCTGGGCTACTCATCTCGTGTGGGATGCTGAATCCTCAAAGCTGTAAGTGCCTCCAATGTGGATCAAAGCCTCGTCACTAATTGAACCGCCCGGACAGAACGTTTATCGACTTCAGAAGGGCAAAAGAAGCTCGGTCTTGGGAGCGCCGCCGCTCGGGTCGCCACTGCATGAGCACTGAAGTCACCACGGATCGGGACACTTTGTGTCATATCTGGGAACTTTGGGGCCTTGCTAATTCCCCTGATCAATCAAAGAATCAGGGTGACCTGAGCTTGTGGACACTCTGATTCAAGTTATCCTTGAGGCTGCGTGCCCCAAAAAAGGCTGCACAACCTGAACATCCTTTCTTACCTCTCTTAGCTAGGAGGGAATACAATCACCTTTACATCTAGCTGTCTCGTTCCGGTAAGAGTTGGTAGTTTAGTAACAAGCTATGGGTGTTTCCTCTGAATAGTTGTCAAAATCGTCTTTTTATACCCCTAAAAACCAACTCAAGTACTGACTGAGGGTCGACACCCGTCCCTGTCTAGTTGATTGAGCTCCAGTGCAGTTGTAGATAGATGTCGATCGAGTGCCTCTGTCTATCCCTCTCTTTCCTCTGCTCATCTCCCACAAGACATACATTATTGTCCATTTTTGCTCTTTTGGAAGGAAACCCGGAAAAAGAACCAAGCAGCTGAGGGGCGGGGAGATCGCAGGTGCCCATCGCCCCGCACATCGTTGCCGTCGCGTGAGTTGATCTATGGATCCAGATAATGCTGAGAATTTACCCACACGCTTTCTGTAGCTCACAGATCGAGAATGCCAGTCTCTACCAAGAAAGGAATATCGGCTGATGGATCCCCCGAAAGCGACCTCACGAAACGAAGACCGCATTACCTCTTGGTTGATAATCGAAAGGATGAGAAGAGATACCACAAACATGTTGCCAAGCACAGCAGACCCTCAGCAAATTCAACTCCTATATCACTCGACACCACGCCATCATCTACCCATATCGTGTGAGAGAGCCCGAGGCCCTTCCGAGAAACAGCCGAGGTTTAGCCGAGCGGACACGGTTGACGCGCGGGCGGAAAGCTTGGCATAGCCGCCGGGGCCGGCCCACCTAAATGCGATCAATTCTCTGGTTCAAGCCCTGGATGACGGTTATTTTTGATTTCTGGCTGTTGTAAAATAGACTTTCCTTCTGTGTTAAAATGACAAAGCTCACAATCTATTAGGAAAATAGGAATACGCGTTTGGCTCCTTGCGAAACTCAAGGTGTTTATATACATCGATCGACAAGCTTCCCCAATGTGCTAACTAGCAGTCGGTCTCGTTCCAAGGTTTTCCAGTTGAGCTCGGGGAGTACCGAACAAAAAGACCACCCCGCCTATAGTACTGGCCACGAAGAGCACCGTCAGGATTCCAGCTCCAGCTTTATCTGCCGTTATGATGGGGGCCAATTGTGAAGACCCTGTGGTTTTCTTTGTACCGGCATTCGGGTCACTTGAGCTATTTCCACCCGTTGCCGTGGAGACTGGCTTTGAAGATGAATCCAGAAATTTCACCATGACCGCACTCATCATCTGACTCCCACTCATTGCATTCTCCATTGAGTTATGTCCATCGTACTTGCCACCCCACCAGCGGTTACCACAGAGGTTTTGACCATTGCCGGTGCATGCTTTTGCGGCGCCCTCGGCAGAGACTTGGAGCTTTGGTAGGATCTTCTCCTTGAGAGAAGGGATGATCAATGCAATGTCTGCAAGCCACGAGACTGTCAGGCCTTTGAAAATGGGCCGATTTGCGTCTTCGTCGCATTGACCCGAAGGCTCGCATCGATCTGAGATCACACCTCCATATTGGGATAAGAAAAATGTAGCAAATAATGAGTCCATCAGGCTATTTGTAATATCAAGCCACTTCTTATCGTTCGTCTTCATGATAGTGTGTTGTTAGCATCGCAGAGCTTGGTGTGTAGGCTTAGATTGTGAAAAAGATGGGAGAGGGGAAAAAGAAATACTCACATAGGCATACATGTAAGCAGCGCCAGATAGATAAGTACCATAATTGTAGGTCCACCGGGTGTGATCAGGAAGGGTGCAGCCATTCGGTCCCCCGGACCCTTGCCTGACACTGTCCGCCACTTCCCAGGTTTTATTGTTGACCAAATTGACGGAGGTAGACCAGTCCCAAACTTTCTCAGCCCACGTAGCATACTCGTCGTCTTGAGTATACCAAGCGAGACGCGCGGCAAGCATGAAAAAGCCACCGTTTGACACTGAGTTTTTCATGGTATAACCACCTTGCCAGACATCTTTCTGCCAGCGAAGTCCACCTCCGCAAATAGTTGTGTCCCACCCTCCTCCTGTGGCGCTTTTTTGATCATAGAAAACACGCTCAGCGAGTGTGAGCCAAGTATCTCCACTCGGTCGATTCGGCAGTTTGTATTCTGCTGCAGTGATCGCCGCAAGGCCCCAGAACATTTGATCATCATTTCCCTGTGAAAGGATCAGCATTGTTACCAGATATACCTCGAGCTTGGAGGGATATACTTACTACACCCACGGCCCACGATGGAAGATAATCTCCGCCCGAGCCTCCTTGATGTTGCAATGCGATGCTGACTTCGTCATTGTAGGTTGTGTCATTCGTAGCGTGCCAATAGTTAAGACACGCCAGAAACAGAGCGGCTCCCTCCCACCAAGACCTTGAGATAAAGCCTGGGTTATCTGTTCCATTGCCCGTGTACCATTTCATCATGTTATAAGTGGCAGTGCTTGCAGCATTCTTGATTGATTCTATCCATTGAGAGAAGGCAATGAAATCAGCAATTTGGCAATTAAAATGATGGAATTCATATCCCGAAAGCGCGAGTTCTCACCCTGACTCTCGATATCCAAGTCAAGCGCATAGACATGACTAGTAAGCGGTAGAATGTGCAAGGCTACTATGGCCAAACGTCTGGCACCTTGAAAAATCATGGCGCACTCTATGATTGCAGCTGCCAAGAATAACCGAGGGGCTAGAATTTCTTAGCTGGTGCTCCCAGGTGTGTTAAAGCAGAAAGTTATTTTGGAAAATAGGCGGATAGGGAGACTGTTTAACCTGGAACCGAGTAAGCCGCAGTCGCCAAGCATCGAGCTGATCTCATTGGAGTAACAGGGATGCACGACCAACGAGCAGGGGAAGCTTACCCCACTTAAGGATTTCTTTCAAACAAAATTATGCGGGCTGTGAAGGGTACATACGGTGTTTTGTAATCGCTTATGCATAACGGTCCGTACGCTGCGCCCCGTTTCACGAGATCTTGTTACAATTCACAGGCAGCACATTTTGTGAGGCTCTGCCCCGTGTGGACCCTTGGCGCAGTAAGATTCGGAAAAAGGTTTAAATTTGGGCCTCAATGATTTCTGTGCTGGTACCTAATTTTTTTATCTTTGATTAAAGTAAGGGATGGGATTTGTAAAATTAAAATCCTTTGGGTACCTACAGTGGTGTTGCATAAGTACTTGACCTCCAGTACTTTAGACCCTATTTCTTAGCCTGACCAACGTGTATACAATGAACTTGCCTATCTTTTTTCTTGTCTCTCTTCCTGTCTTTCTTACTATTTTATCCAGGTATTATACCGGATCGAAGGCGGGAGCTTTCTGTCAAGCAGTATTAAAAGAGGATTTCGGAGGTTGAAGTACTCAAGGTCAAATACTTATGCCACACCACTGTACGGTCCGTTTCTTAACAAGCATTCAAAAATAAATTAATTCAAGGCCTCTAGGGCTTGATTGAAATCTAAACAAATTTTGTTTTCAAACCCAGTTCAGAAAAAACCCCAAACCTTGCAATGTTGGAAGTACTTGAGCATACTCTGAGCATTCACGTTTTCCACGATAATATTTGGTTTGTATGAGAGAGTTTTGAAGATCCTGACCAAGTATATATTTTGCATTCCACGGCTGCACATTATGATTATATCAAGCCTTATATAGGTTTACGTCGCAAGGATTTCCCGAGGTCTCTGTTAATCCTCTAAAACCGCTAAGATTCTCAGGTTAATATGTAAATCGCATCGCAAGTCTTAATATTCAAAGCGGCAAGTTGGTTTTGATTCCTGGACGGATATCAAGTAGTCCATGAAAGATTATAATGCCCCCCATAATAGAACCCCAAACAAGTCAATCCTCGATACCTAGTGGCTATGACAGCAAAGCTGCAAGCCCGACCAAACCAACATACAAAGACAAGAGCAGATATGAGCTATCGTAAGAACATCACGTTTGTTGATAGTTTGTTACATATGGGAATTCAACCTTGGAATGCTCACATAGGAACGTGATTCAATAATGACCTAGTTTAAAAATGATATCAAGGTGTGAAAATATCATTCATATTGGAATATCAATCTGGACGAATCGAACGTGAAAATCATAAAGGTGCGCAAATATCCGTGTACCCAAGTACCCAAAAATGTCTACCAACAATCAGTACCATCCTTCCGAAAGAAAGGGAGATAAAGAAGCGAAAGCCGGACTCACCGAAATCCTATCCAGGGTAGCAGTTACCAGCTTGAGTGTGGGTGAAGCAATGTCCAGAACAGCAGTCACTGTCTACATGGCAGATACCGTGAACTTGGGTCCAGTTAGCTTAGACACTTGTATTTGACTCTGAATCCGAGAAGAACATACTAGCGGTGCAACGTTTCTCGAGAATTTCCGCAGGGAGGGCGATGGCAGCAGCGTTGGCTAAAGCAGCAAGAGCGCCGAAAAGGAATAGAACAGAGAACTTCATATTGTGTTTGGTTGTAAGTTGATCGAAATCGAGTTGATGAGGAGAAAATGAAGGGATATATCCAAATACTTATACCTTTGATTTTACTACATCAGCTCCCGAGGTCTGGGTAAATGTGACGTAGCAAGCCTCTGAGGCCTTTACGTCAAGGTGATTGCTTCCTACATCCATGGATGTTACTACTGGGGTCGAAGGATATGTGCATATATGCCTCAATCAGTATACAGCCTAGTAAAGGAATGTAGCATTGCATGGCCCCGGAAGACATGGATACTGCGGCCCCGGGGAGGCTCATGATACAAGGTGGATACTACAGGCCTGTGATAGTGACCCTACTCGACGAGAGGATTTAACATAGCCTTCCGTGGAAGCCGCTATACCCCCTCGAATATCGAAAGGGAGGTGGTGAATAACCCTTCATTGGCTTACTCGGATGGTGCTTTTGGGGATTGTTCCTTTTTGGATATGCCTGTTAGAAATTGCTCGATTTGGCTCGCCCCAGTTACTTCATATAGTAGCCTATAAAACATCTCGGCCCCAAAAAGCGCTTCTATCCAATAAAGACCCAAGCCTTGGAGCTGGCAGAAAGACCAAGGGAAGAGGTAAGAAAGTCACACAGGCTGGAAGACCTGATTACGGATAGAATTTCACAGTAACGGAAATCCTAAGCGTCACCTTCTACCATTGGACTCAGTTTGTTGATCGGCTCGAAAAAAGACATTACTGCTGAATCGGAGTGGGATCTAGAAGGTAGCACAGATGAGATGATATGGTTGGAAGTGAGGGAACCGAATACCTAGGTGCTCTGTGACATCACAAGGTTGGATGCCTAGATGATCGACGTTGAATAGAAGCGATGGTAGATCCGGTAATTTTGGATTGTAAGGTCTGTATACACCTACATGCTTGAAGAACGTGCACCAGGAATGCTAACACGTTGGAAAGCTCCACGTTCTCTGCAATCCTTCATGCGTGTCAAGTCACGTACGAGTAGGTCTTTTTGAATGCAAGGAGACTGACGTGCAGGGACGGGCTGTTTCTGGAAGTCCCGGGAGTACTAGCTCCCAGATTGGGAAAGAAGATCATCAACCACTGAAGATAAGAAGTCTAGTATTCTTTCGCCAGCTGCACCTGGTTGTTCTGTATCACCCGTTTGGCGAGTCCCCGGGATCAAAGGGTCGGCCCAGGGCTTGTCACTGATTGGGCGTTGATTCGAGATGCTGATCTCTCTGTTGCTTCTTCTTGGTCACGCTGTGTGACTGTAGTCTTTATCCGGATAAATAATGAAAACATTCACATTGTCCCAGAGTATTGTATTATTTAAGACAAAGAGAGAGAGAAGCCATGGGAGATAGATGGCTCGCGGTCTACTCCGTACACTATCTACAAACGGAAGCCTGATCAATCAGGCTCCCACGGCCTCCAGGGCTCCGACAGTCTTTTCTTCGCGTACTCTGTAGTTTTCTATGTTTAATTTAGTTCGAGTATATGGAGTATTGTGTAATTTGCGATGGGAATATGAAATAAATTGCGCCCCGATAAAGAAACAAATCTGGCATGAGTCTTACAGTGACCCCATCGGTTAGGTTAGTTCTATGTACAGAGTTGTAAACAGGTGTATGATAGATTGGCCAAGAACAAAATGATCGACATTTGCACCTGGGTAGCAGTAACAACCTTGGGAGAACGCGGCTCTGCTTTGAGACACGTTACCTACTTGTGGGCAATGCGACATACGCATGATGTCATGTAAATCACAGCCATATGGTCGCGAACACCATTGCAAAGTTACCCTGCATTTGCCCAGGTGCACATATGAATGGTGTTCGAGTTCACTGGTTTCCCGAGGTCTCCATGATGAGACTTGATTTGTTTGTTACGAAGGTGGGGAACATGTGATACCTGGCAGTCGGCCCCCTGAAACAGGGGGCTATCGATTGAGCGAATCGCCATATACATGGTACATTTTTTGCAAATCATGGGGGCCAAGCAAGGATCTAGCGGGATCAGCAACGGCGGTTAAATTTGTCCCACGGTATGTATGGTAAGCAATGAAGTGTGCCCAGGTGGCCGTGATCTGCGATGCAGCCGCCTTGGCAGGATACACAATTCCGAGAGAGCGTGTCACTCGAAAACATCTGTTTGTAGACGAAAGATGATAGTATTGTAAGATCTTTTTGTTTTAATACACACAATGTTTACTAGTCTTTCAATTTTGGGCAACTCTTTGCTTTGTTGGTCCTTTGCCTCACATGCTCCCTAGACCTTTTTGATCTGTCTCAATTCGGGACAACTGCATCCGTCATCTCGTGCCCTTTTTGCCAGTAAGATTGCAGTACTCCGTAACGCCAAAGCAGATGCCCGGCTACTCCATACGGATGCACGGCCCCGGGGGCCAGATTTACCCGTGATCCGGGGTCCACGGGTGGAGTGTAAGCTTTCAGCCAATAATCCAAGACTTTGGTTTGGGGGCGGGAACTAACCCCAATCTGGTGATGGACCCACCGGTCCAAAGCCTCTCACAAACACCCAAGAAACCGCCCGGAAGCACCGAGTAGATCCTGCCGCCTGTACATAGCAATTGCCCAGGTGGGATTGGCGTTATGGAGTAGACGCATCAATGGTTGGTAGGCATGACATACATAATCTAAGCCCCGTTCTCTGTCAGATCTCGGAACTCCTTCCTTTATCGTCTCTAGTGATTCCCCTCATCACATCCTTGTCTGTACCTACTTTTGAGTTTGATTATGTTACTGTTTCACATCCGTGTATTAGCGCCTGTACATTGCTTTACCCTTGACCCAGGCATATTCAAATTTGTTCTGATATAATAGTCATTTTGTCTCGATGGAAAGTGTGCGCTTGGGCATACACTCGCATAGGAAGAAATGTAGGAAGATAGAAAATACGAACTACGGAGAAACGGATTTAAGAGGCTTGGGAAAAAAAAGGAAGAAATGGAGAGAAAGAAAGGGGAAGGAAAGATACGGAAAAGAAATAAGAGTCGGCTGGAGGGATTGGAAAGGAGCGAGAGGGAGTGAAAGGCAGTCGAAGGGAGAGTGAAGGAAAGAAAGAAAAAGAGAAAGGGGAAGGGAAGAGAGAGGGGGGAGAGAGAGCGAGCGAGTTCTGGATCTACGCCTCTCTCTCCCGGCAACATATAGGCCAACAAACCAGCCAAGCACAACGAGCTCTGAATCCTCGAGCTCTTCTCTTTCAAAAGTATCATACTATCAAGCGAGAATATCGGGAGTGAGCTTCCGCTCTCGGCCAAAGCGTCATATCGAGGAGATAAGAAAGTTAGGCGGCGAGAACTGCCACTGGGGTAGACTCTTTTCCCCGTCCTCTTCCTTCCTCTTTCTTTTTGTCTCCTCTCTTTTCCTTGGATTAGGGTGAGGCCTACAACATGATACTTGGAACAATATACGTGACTGTCACGTGAGGATAGGCTAGACAGTTCTGGGTTAGACCGAGCAAACAAACGATTCGCTGCGGAGGTGATGACCAAAGCCGCTGATATCTACAGGTCAATATCGTCTACGGCGTTATGCGTCATCCAAAAAGTCTGAAAATATCTCAAGTTGGAATCATCAATACAAGCACCGACGCCTGCCACCCTGGCGCGACCGCCTCCCCATTTTTCCTGCGATCGTGTTGATTCTTGAGTATAGCGCGGGCGGCTTTCTGCCGGGTCCCCCGCATCACTTTCCAGCCTCCCTTTTTGCCGGACGAACCGCATCACCCCGCGGACTGATTTGCTTTTCGTCCTCAATGGCCACAGAGGATCCGATAGACTTTGCACATGCTGCGATTGTCCAGGTCGCTAACATTGCCTCTTTACTGGGTGTTGAGTACAAGCGACCTGTCTGCGGCCGTCTCGGGGCTGAGCTTTACCTAGTCGTCAACTATATTGATACAGCGGGCCTGGATCAAGAGCAACGACTTAGGTTTCGAATATCGAAGCTACTGCGAGATGTAGAGGCCATATGCAATGTAGGTGCAACAAAAATATTTATTTTTCGTGAATCAGGACTGATAAGCTGGACTTAGTGGCCACAGCAAGTACCAAAAGATGGCTACCCACTCCTTGAGGTGATAGCAGAGTCTTTGCCGGGGACGATATCTTATGACAAGGCTCGCGCGAAGATCCGACGAGGACTTGCTCAGCTTACGATAAATTCTCGGGATGCCGAGCATGTCATTGCTCACATCCAAAAGTTCAGCAAGCGTGATCGCAAGTCATCTAACCGAAACACGAGTGATGACACCACATCTACAAAGAGAATCAGTCAGCCAGAGCGGTCAAGACATGCCAATGAGCTGGTTCATCGGGCTCTACGTGAACAAATGTGCTGCACTTGCCAGAGTAATCAAACCAGGGAGCAAATTCAGAGAGAACATCCAACGTGCCTCTTGCTACAGCCACCCAATCAGCAGACGACTAGTAACAGCTTGGCGCAATTTGACATGCTCTTCTCGTCTAAGCCATTTTGGAATGAGTCAAATCTGGGCCACTGGCAGGACATCAAACTGCTTGTGCCGAACAGCAGCCATAAAAACAATCAAAAAAGGGCTCGATTTGTCGATGCCGATGATTCCGGTGAATATCAGTATCCCGAAATTACCAATTCAAAACCACTGCTGAGAGTCGATCATGGCCAGTTCTGCAGCCTGATTGGACAGGTGGCAAACTGGCGCCTCTGCCTATCGATCACAGATGGGGACCTTTTACATTACCTCGAGTCACCCAAGCAGATACTCAAGCATGTGCCTGGAATACCTTTGGCGAAGATCCTCGGTAATTACCATCTGACTGCACGAATGAAGCTTGTCTTGGCCTATATAATAGCCTACTCCATCTGGCAGTACTATGACTCGGACTGGATGAAGACAAAGTGGACAAGCGAGACTATCCAGTTCATGAGAGAAAGCGATACCCCTGGGGACCAAGGCAAGCTTTTTACCTGGAAGCCCTATGTATCAGTGCAGTTGAACGACGAAGGTCCAGAGTGCTATGAATGCGATAAGGTCGTCGGGATAGTTCATGCCTACCCGAGGATCAGAGCGCTAGGTATTATGCTAGTTGAGATAGGTCTCGGCTTTCCGCTTCCTGGAGATGAACAGCAGTCCCAACCCTTGGCTGCCAAGCTGAATAGCGAACTATTGAAAGCTTTTCATTACACCAAAGACGAGAAGCGGTGGAAAGATTTTGATTACCCGGATTATATGAATGCAGTCCGTCACTGTCTGGAGCCCGACATCTTCAATGAGGCACCTTGCGTTGAAGGATCATCTACTCGCGAATGGAAAGAGGGCCTCAAGCAGCGGAGGAATATCCTATATGATAAAGTTGTATTTCCGCTCGAGGACCTGTTACAGGGTACCAAATGGATGGAGGATTTCACAAAGATCGCGCCTCTTGATACGCCTCTGCGAGCCACAGCATCCCCTGAACACACACTCTCGCCGGGGATTCTTGAGCAACCAAAAGCGCCAGCACCCAAGAAACAACGCACCAGAAGTGAGAAAGCTGCAAGCAAATGGATGTCACGTCTGGAATGTCTGAATAGAGAGCTGGCTCAAGTTGCACCAGCGGTCGGACTAAGAGAGCCAACGCGACGCGTACGTATCGCGATCCTGGACACTGGATACGACGACAATGCTCCTTTTTTCTTTTTGCCTGATGTCCAGAGCCGCTTGAAAGGCTGGAAAGACTGGGTTGGTGGGTCTGATCTACCCGAAGATCTTCACGGACACGGGACTCACTCGGTGTCTCTTGTGATGAAATGCGCCCCCGAAGCCGACATATATGTAGCAAGGGTTTCCAAAAGTCCCAATGAGCTCTTGGATTCAAGCGACAATGTTGCAAAGGTATGTCTGGGAAACCAATGCACGTGCTTTGACTGACTTGTTTAGGCAATTTTGTGGGCAAGTCAATGTTGGGAAGCCGACATCATTTCCATGTCGTTCGGCTTTGCGGACGAGCAGCCTTGCATCAGTGATGCCATTCGGAAAGCTCTATACGAGCGCAAAGATTCCGTTCTTTTCTTTGCGGCGGCGTCGAATCACGGTGCTAACGAGCGAGAGATGTTTCCGGCTAGACATGACTCTGTCATCTCAGTCCGCGGGACGAATGCAGATGGAGACTTTCAAGACTTTAACCCTCCCAAAAGCCATGATGAAGTGGAAGTGTTCGGAACTCTTGGTTTAGATGTTCCCTCTGCATGGGCCAATTCAGATCATGATGTGTACAAATCCGGAACATCTATTGCTACCGCTATCGCGGCCGGCATAGCAGGGTGCCTCCTGGGATACGTCGATTCTCACCCTCCCGAAAAGCCGTTCTATGAGTGCAAACACCGAGCACGGACACGCCGCGGAATGCTAGCGATATTCAGGGCCTTGTCACTCGACACACTCAAAGCAGGGTATCTATACCTGAGGGCATGGGATTTGATAGGAACATCAGAGGAGGCTCGGTGGTCGAAATTGGGCGGCGCGTTATCCCAGCTTTGATTTTATGAATATTCGGAATCATTCCACTGAGCAAGCAATCGCCGATTCTTCGTCCGACCCGTGGACGTCGCCCGTTTGCGTGGTCGCAATTGCTTATCGCTTGCGCGCCCACCCTTTGTACGAGGGATTATTGTTTTTTGAATCTCCGTTTTAAAGTAGCTTGCTGCTTTTCCTTCTTATTCCGTTAGGTGGAAATTATTTTTCCATTGAAGAGATACAGCTGACTCGATCACCATCTTCTTCAACCTCAGTGACAGTCACGCCCGTAGTCCCATTGCTTCTGGGTAAAGTGGCCGCATTAGCCGGACTGATCAGTACCTCTTCTTCTTCATCTTCTTCCTCTTCGCTCTCCTCGTCGTCATCTTTGCTCAGATAGGCAGCTTTGTGCCTCAACTCATCATACTCAACCCTATTCCCTTTCCAACCCTTGATCTCTATTTTCAGAAGCTGATACGCAAACACAATGTCTTCA
This sequence comes from Penicillium sp. MA 6036, assembly GCA_003138045.1. Lineage (NCBI taxonomy): Eukaryota > Fungi > Ascomycota > Eurotiomycetes > Eurotiales > Aspergillaceae > Penicillium > Penicillium sp. MA 6036. The sequence continues at coordinate 75,136 of QAGG01000088.1, forward strand.
CTCGCCCGCCACTGGTCCGCTCTCTCCGTACTGGTAGATTTGGCGATATTTGCCCCAGCCCCAACCTGACCAGCTGGAGAAGGAGCATTGCCGCTTAGCTCAAACTCCCTATCGCGAGATTTGTTATTTTCCATCGTGGCGGAGAGGCCTTTCGCAATCATAAGACCCGTGACCATGTAAACAGGCGACCTGAACCCGGGAATTCTGCTTGCCCTGGTGACAGCTTGTATCCGAGGGGCTTTTAGACGTGCTTGAATCTCCTCGATTGGAGGGTCGGTGACAAAATACATTGTCTCCAGCGACTCCATTGTATAGCTTGATTGCACATCACTGCCGCGCCCGCCCGAGACCTTCCCAGATACCGTTTGTAGGAATTCCGCCCACACACTTATGGAGATACCGCGGTGATCTCCTCGGGTTATGCTTCGCTCGTAGTCGGTGAACCTTTCCACTTTGGGGTAAGTTGTGTCTAGTGTTGCGGTATCGACGGTTGTCAGAGCTCGGTGGGGTTGTAGCGGATTCGAGATAATATTGCCCAGGGCGATAGGGCCAGTTCCTGATTTGAAGTGGAAATTGGGCGCGAGTATGTACGTCGGTTGCTGCGCCATTCTGATACAATTCTGAAGTCAGGGCTTTCAATTTTGAAAAGAAAGGGAGATAAAAACAAAGATTACCTTGGGAGGGGACACCTGGGCGGGGTGCGGCTGACATGTAGCGCTCTCGAAGTGGTAGTGGGGTTGGCTAGAGGGGGAATTCTACCTTACCACGATCCTGTCATGCGTCAACAACGCTCAGAATCGCCCACTCACTGTTCCGAAACTTCCTCACCCTTTTCCTCTTCACGTCAAACGAATATCCATAGTATTCCAAGGTCTTTTGCTGTAGCACGCCCCGCTTGACGCAAAGGATTTCTTATCTTCGACCATCTGAAAACAACATGGACTCGGGGGGCCGAATAAAGCAAGCTGCACAGCAGTGCGTCGAAGGCTTCATCCAGTGCCTTGATACCCCTGTACTGATGGAAAACGAGTGGGCTGAGAATCGCCTTGCTGATATGAACCTCTGGATTTCGGGCACCGGGGCCTGCGCCCGAGGACGAGCCTCCTTGGACTCAAGATTGGCCTCGAAACCTGAGGCTCGCGATGTGATTGTGAATTTATTGCACCTTCTTGATGCGATCATCCAAGAATGTCGGATGCAGAGTCAAGTGCCAGAATCTCATAGTGACCTTCATGAAGAAAATCCCGATCACGCTGAGTACGAAGGCCAAGACCGAGCATTTTCTCCTTGGTCAGAAGATTCCAGTTCCGATAGCCAGTCGGAAGACGCCCATGCTACCAGAATACCATCTGCAAGCCCTCTGCGGGAGATAATGTATAACATCGAATCGATGCAAGATCAACTTGCCCGAATTGCGGTTGCCGTTCGTCGCTCGGGGACACGTTCACGATTGCAAAAGGCCGACCGGCGATTTCAAGCGGCAGAACATCAGGAACTGGAGGGCCACTTGGTCGGGATGTTGCTCACTCAATTGGGGCATTGCCCAAAAGAACGAGACTCGTCGAAATTGAACGACGTACAGTTGCGATTAGTACGCTGTAACCTGAAACGTCGAAATCGCTTTCTATACTCACAACAACATTCCATGAGCCTCGATACTCACTCTGTTCGACGTGGAGATCGTACAGATGTACCGACGAAAGCCGGAGCGGCACACCAGGAGACGCCCGATGGAAAGCCGAATTTGGAGCCCTCAAACAATATACCAAAACACGCTAATAGCACAATTATCACTGGAACCAGTGCTTCTAAAGTGACCGATGACTTCACTCTACCACAACCTGTCCACGCTACACCCGCCACGTCTTCAATATTGTCGACCACCGTGATCGATCTAGATTATCCACGCCCACCTCGATTCAAAGATGGTGCGCATCTTTTCCGCTGTCCATGTTGCTGTGAAGCATTTCCTGTCGCGATGGCAAACAAAAATAAATGGAAGTAAGCTTCTTCAAACCGCCCCGGTTACAGCCAACCTAATATAACATTAGGAAACATCTCGCAGATGATTTGAGTCCTTATACCTGTATTTCATCCAATTGCGATCAACCTGATGTCCTTTTCAACACAAGGGAAGCTTGGAGAGAGCACATGTTGAAGGATCATAGCAGCAGGACATATTGGATCTGCTTTGCATGTGCAGATGGGACGCAATTCAATGACAAAGATGCATTTATCCAGCACACGAAGTCCAAGCATGTGGCAACAATTCCACCAGGCCAGATTCTAGTCCTCTGTGATCTCTCCAAGAAGGCAGCGCCAACAGGAATCCAACGGTGTCCATTGTGCAATTGGCCAGAAGAGGAGGGAGTCGAGGTGGAAAATGATGTTCTGCTCAGTCATATTGCCAAAGAGATTCATTCGTTCTCGCTCCGCGCATTGCCGTGGGCGGATGACAACGGTCAAGAAAGTGACCACCGAATCAAAGAAAGCTGTGAAAGGGTCCACGAATGGCTGATTCAAAATGATTACTTGGAGAACCGTGTCAGAGAACGACCGTCGCGTGAAGCGAGAGCCTGGCATTTTGAATACTTCGAACACAATTCGTATTTTGCGAACAGTTCAGGACCTTCGTGCTCGAGTGAGCCTGAATTCAATGGATCGATAGAAAGTGAATTGAAGAAACTCAGAGAGGAGGGTAAATCAATCGTTCATGAAAGTTACGAAGCTGGTGAGGTGGCATCTCAATTTGGAAATGCCGAGGAAAATACGAGGCGAGAGCACTCACCAACAACGCCTCAGCACGAGGATTATATGATCGGTTGGATTTGCGCCACCAGCATGGAATATATTGCTGCTCAAGCAATGCTCGATGAAGTGCATCGTGATACCGGGTATCTGCCGCCTGGCAACAGAAGTGATTTTACCTTAGGTAGAATTCGGCAGCACGATATCGTTATCTCTGGCGAACCCAAGTGGGAGTATGGCGGGCTCCAAGATGGGCAGGTGGAGGAAGACATGATGCGGAGCTTTCCGAATATTCGCTTTTGTCTCATGGTCGGCAGCGGTAGCGGCGTGCCAAGCCAGACTCATGATATCCGACTTGGAGATGTCGTGGTTGGCGTTCCCGGGAAGTTTCAAACCGGTGCTATGCATTACGATTTCAACGATTCAATGAAGGACCAAGCCATCAAGCTCACGAGCTTTACAACCAAGCCAGCCGACGTCCTACGCACAGCACTCGGTGGACTTAGAGCTCATTATAAAGTTGAAGGAAACCAACTTGATAACATGGTCTGTGAGGTCTTGGAGAGGAATCCGCAGCTAAGAGAAAACTATCAACGCCCGGACCCAACAAGTGATCGGTTATACCGAAATGAGGTCATTCATCCTATAGATGACGAAGCAAGTTGCAATTCAAATTGCGGTGACGATCCATCCCGCCTCGTTATACGACGTCCCCGCACTGAATTCGAGGATAATCCCATGGTTCATTACGGACTTATTGCCTCATCCGACAAAATTGTGAGAGATGCGACACTTCGAGATAAATTGTCTGCAGAGCAAGATATCTTATGCTTTGAAAACGAGGCAGCTGGATTGATGGAAGATCTCCCTTGTCTACTGATCCGAGGCATCTGCGATTATGCGGACACACATAAGACCAAACACTGGCAGGGATATGCAGCCATGGTTGCAGCTGCGTATGCCAAAGACCTTTTGTCTCAAATTGTTCCCTGGCAAGTTGAACAGGAGGGAAGATATGTAAATGTTAGGAATAAGAAGAGCATCAGTTTTGAGGATATGAGCGATGCACCCGAGGTCAGTGTGAGTCTTGGTGCTTTAAATTGGACATCGGAGTCTGAGAGATTCCAAGGTTGAAATTTAAATAGTATCTAAAGAGTTTTCAATGTCTACTTTTGGTATTATTGCAGTCGCCTGCCATGTCTCATGAGATGGGATCTACTATACGGGTTAGGCGGAGTGTCTGGCACCTGGGCAGTGTGGGGCGGCCCGGGGAATCAACCCCGGTCCGATGATGGACCCACGAAGGCTGAGCCTCTCACAAGCCCCACCTGGGCACCTGGGCACCTGGGCAGGAGCCGCCCGGATCACCCCCAAATTCCGACTTCCAAGCTATGACTTAAACCAAAGGCTTTGGATTAAACCATGAAACTGTGGATGTTTGTGGTACTATGTAGTAATATGTCGGAAGAAACTTGGGATACATGCAAGGGTTCTTCTAGATTGACCAAATCAGGGAGATGAATTGAGAGCTAGATGAGGAATGCAGAGAAAGGAGTTAGTAGTTCTTGATGATAATGAGACTTGAGAATCTACAAATAAGCTTCATATACGTGTAGATGAGACCTCAGACACTATTGAGATCTTAGTAACTTGATGCCGCCTTCGAAACACAAAAAAGGCGGCCGGCTAGCTTAGGATGAAAGTGATGATGAATAGTGTCACGACAAAGCTAGACCACAATTCTCACGGAATTTCGATGACAGCCAACGTGTCGGAGCCATTGGAGAGCCTGTTTGGTCATGCTCCTCGCGGTCTGCATATTGTGCGGAGTAGGCTGAGATCCCTCGGTCGCCTCACATCTCAACCTCAACAGAAGGAGCGTGATAACAATCCCCCATCAACTTTTGATGTCCCATCGGCTGCGTCGAGCTAAAGGCCGCGGTCGTCAACGTCTGCATGAGGACACTCGTTGCGCTTTCTCGCATCTACTGCTCACATTTATTTCACAGTTTAACGCTGAACTTGCTAAATGAAGCTCTCCCACCTCTTCCGATTTATAAAATGAGATTCCGCGCATACTTATCAATCACCAGCGCTTGAATGTTGCCTTTTTGAGACGAAGGCACATATATAACAAGTCTCCTACACTTACCGTGATGTAGATGCCTTTCCTGGAACCACGACATCACCAATGCCTAACGGAGTGAAGCTTGCATATGGTTGCGAGGGGCGATCAACAACATTGTTGGACAAGCAATAACACACTTAGAGGTGATGGACAGCTTAAATACAATCAAGGGACGTCGACTGAGCTGCGAACTTTGCCATTCGGAGCTTTGAATGTCAAGCAGACTTTCCACAGTGACATGGGATGTTTTCTCCCTCGCACTTTCTTGATTGTGGAATCATTATGAAGGCTTCGACATAGGGCCTTCTCGGTCGGTATTTAGTTGCTGATTGCTCTCATTTCTGAATCTCTATCGCATTGGGGAGTTTCGATCCTCTTCTCCACCTCTCTCCACCTCTCTCCACTTTCTTCGGTCTATGAAGATGCTAATATTCCCAACGCGAATGATACCGTGTCGACACAAGGGATCTCTTGATTTGATACTTCGGGTGAAGACATTCGAAACATGTAAAACACCCAAATGACCGAGTTTAAAGGGTGGAGTCGCCACTATCTTTGATCCACGCCATGTGGTGGGATTCTAGAACCAAACCAGAAGTAGTTAGACTAGCACAGACATGAACCTCCCATACGAAACCCCTCCTCGCATCGCTTGTGGCAGCAGGGACTCGAACCGAAGCTACCATTTCACATTTTTCTACCCAGCCATGGCTCCACTTGAGGCAGAGTAAGTACCACTCAGTACCTGAAGCAAGAACGAGATGACGCTTTTTTTTATATTAGCATCTCGATTGACGATGCTAGCAGTGTATGTTTTTTTTTAGCTAACCAATAATGCTACCAGCCTCCCCGCAATCCGCGCTTGCATTTTCGACATGGACGGACTTCTCGTCGACACGGAAGATGTAATCACTCTCTCCATAAATGAGCTTCTTAAGAAGTATGGAAGACCTCCATTTACTCAGTCGATTCGAGCGCAGCTCATGGGTGTTCCGGATTCGTCGAATGGCGACGCGTTTCACGACTGGGCCAAATTGCCCATCTCCCGCGAGCAATTTGCGCGGGAATCGACTGAAAATATGCGACTGCATTTCCCGAACTGCAAGCCCCTACCCGGTGCAAATTTGCTCTTATCGAACCTGGGTCGAGCATGTGGTGCGTCAGGGGGGAAAATCGAACTGGCCATGGCGTCAAGCACCAAAACCAAGAGCTATGAGTTGAAAACGTCTCGCACGGAGATTAAAGGTCTGATTAGCTTTTTTCAGCCTGAGAGAATAGTCCTGGGCGAAGACCCGCGGGTGCGAAAGGGTCGAGGGAAGCCAGCGCCAGATATATTTTTGGTCGCGCTGCAGGCGCTAAACTTGACGAAGGCTTCGAGCGAAGATGACATCCTGCCGAGCGAATGCTTGGTGTTCGAAGATAGCGTTGCTGGGGTAGAGGCTGGAAGACGGGCTGGAATGAGGGTTGTTTGGGTGCCGCATCCGGATGTGGCGTCCGAATATCAAGCAATACGCAAGGATGTGCTTGCCGGGAGGACGGGAAGATTTGCGATCGGATATGAGTGGCAGCTAGGAGAAATCGATGATGGGTGGGCTGAAACTATTTCCAGTTTGGAACACTTTGACTACGAAAAGTATGGGATCACTATCCCTTCCGAGTTCTCTTGATCGAGTGACTTTGGAATACCGATTCACGATGGCTTTCCTCTCGAAGGGAGCTCGAGCCTGCCCCCTTTGACATCCCACTACTCCAACGGGCTTTCTCGCTGTCATCTTGGTCCACGGGTGTCATGTACGACTCGAGAGCAAACGATCTCCCTGGTACCGATGTATAAATTTTGAGGAGGCTTGAATCACATGTCCAGAGCAGAGAGGGAAAAGTATAATCTTGATCCTTTCACAGTTCTGATAATTGATTCAAAAGAAGAGCTAATCTCGAATACGACGCTTTGCATGATATTTCTGAAACTCTATCCAGTCAGCATTCTCGCCATACATCAAAGGAAAAGCCAGCTGGGCATCAAATTTCGCTCTCCATGGATAGCTGTACGTGCATCGGACAACGAGCTCTGATCTCGGTGAAGCAAAGAGACGTGATAATGATGGACCATTGGCTGGCAACGGTCCATCCTTTTGTATCTGCAATTTTTCCATTGCTTCGACGAACATGTCACGAAAGCTCCATATTGCTTGTTTGTTCTCTGTTGGCGCGGCTGGCGGAGCGACGAATTCGGGAATGATGGCAAATCTCTCGACGGGAACCGTTTGGGCATTGCTCCAATCCAGCACCCCGGTGATATTGAACTCGTGGTCAACGAGAATATTGTTGTAATGGAAGTCCACATGGCATAGCGGGAATGGGCCATGGATGTTCTCTGCTGTCGTCATCATTGTGACCGATTGCTCCAAAAGCCACGAAGCAGCTTCCCATTCCTGCTCTCCTCGATGATCGTTTAGGATTGCATTCGTTTGCCCTTTGCGAAGGAGGTAGAAGAACTCCAACGAAGTGGATAGCGGCCCTACTTTCTGGGGAGACCCGGTAACATCAAAGGGCAAGAGCTCCACTTCGCTTGACTCGCCATGGCACGAGATTCGTCCAATCTGACTGAAACGGATCGTGCTCAGCTCGTATAGATAGCCGGCTAACTGAGCGGCAAATTTCTCCTTGTGTGCATCGGGTATCGACAAGGCCATGCGCCCAGGAAGAACTTGGCCCGGAAGCGCCTCCATCAATATGTACCGATACCCAATGGATTCTGCTGAGGTGTCATACCCAAACACTCGGGGTATGGGAATGCTGGTCCTGAGGCGAATCAAATTCATGGTGGAGATCTCACTGAACATTGACATTGAAACACTCACTCCATCAGCTTCATTTTCCCTGGGTAGTTGAATTCTTGCCACCCATTGTTTTGCATCGGAAAAATTGAGAGCGATAACCACATTACAAGCACCGCTTGAAAACTTGGTTTTGTCAACTGTGCAGGTGAGCGAGGTCACGATATTTCTGTCAAGATCTTTGATCTCCTGCGTGCGAAGCTGGACTGCTGCTGAGCACAGTTCATCGAAGTTCGCATGTTGAAGCAATGTCTCTATCTTCCTGGCGTGGTCACTAGCAGGGTCGATGTTTTGAAATGAGGTCCAGCTCTGGTCAACAGGGGGCATGTCTCTCGATTTTGGTTTGAACAGATCCAAATTGGCGAGGATGACACAGGATCAAAGCGCGCGATGGAAGTTGCTGACCACAGAGCGACACAGATTGATGAGCAACGTATGAATGAAATTGGCAGGGACTCCAATCGGCCGGCCAAAGCCAAAACAGCCTTGGGGCATCACCTGACTCCGACCGAGGAGGGGCTGAATCATATTGTCAGGGGAGAGGATACTTGTACATGCTCCCCGCCACACTCAATAGCGGCGACTTCTCTGTCCTTCTCTCCGCTATCATTTGTTGGGGGCTCTGCAATGCATTCCTCCACCATCGACGTGTCATGCTGCTGTGACGAATTGACAAATACTCCTCACTGACAACAATTCTCATATCGGAAAAACATTCCCCCATCCCCTTTATTTCAAGTTCGGCTTGGGTTTCTCGTCATAACCTTGGGCGAAAGAAGGCAATGCCGCTACAAACCCTTCCCTTTGAAGTCATCTACCTCATCCTCGAATTTGTTGGCAGTGCGACCTTTCGAAAACAAGAAGCGTGTTGTCTACTAGTTTCGAAATGGTGGTATAATGTTGCAGAGCAGGTCCTTTTCAAAGAATTCGTTCTCAACGCTAACCAGCTCGACAAAATACCTGAAATCGCATTTCAAAGCTTGAGTTCGCATGTCCAACGACTGACAGTCCTGACGACGCATGCCGCCGATGTGTACCGTAATGATAAATTGAACGATGTGCTCAGTCAATTCTTACCTCGATGCGTTCATCTGAAAGCCTTCAGCTTGCGCGCTCAAACTGATTTCGACCCGCATCACCCCTTGGCGCCAGCCATACATTATCTCGAGTCGTGGTCACCCACGAGGCTTTTCGATACGCTTGATCTTTCTGCCATCTCGGACCTTGTTATTGACACCTGCGGCTCCAGATTTCAAAGCGCCGTGCATATCTGTCCTCGAGTGCTCAGAATTCCTTCTTTGCGATCCATTCGCTTGAGGATGCAGCATCTCTGCCCGCGTGTGCTTGAACTCGGGTCGAATTCAAAGATTGAGAGTATCATCATCAATATGAGCCTTATAGAGCCCGACCGTTTCCATGCAGGCTTTAGTCGCCATTGCACTGAGTCCATGTCCGCATATGATCTATATGGGAAGATGGTGACGGCTGCCGCAAAGGTCGCTGGCAGTCACCCTGGTATCAAGATGATGAGAATTGTGTCTCATAAACACCCATATTCAGAAACCGTCACTACTGATTGTATCAAGGCGACCAAGATGATTTTGTCGGATGAAAGTGAAAACTGGAGTGACGATGGGCTTCCGGACCCAGACGATGAGGACTATTCAGACCAAGACCTTTTCACGACAGAGAGTGAAGATGAAGCTCCTCTCGTTCTTGATCCTCCGCTTGTTTAATGCAATTCCCAACACCCTCTGAGCATCCGCATCTTCGTTCGCCGGTGTAAATCCTGTCTTCGATATTGTCGTATGCGTATTATTACATACAGGCGATTACCGCCTTGGTGAAGACCAATACCTCGGCCACAGAGGCAAATTGCTTCTGGAAGAAGAGATTGTGAGTGTCATTGTTTTAATTTTGGATACAATGATCGACAAACCGTCACCAAGTGAAAGGAGTTTGCATTCGGAATCCGGATCATCCTCTTGTTTTCAAAGTTTCCGAGGTGAGTGGAGAAAAAGGGATTTTGGGATCCGTCGCGACGAATCGGATGAAGCAATTCTTCGGAATTTAGATTGAATCTGATCAGAGATCCACTTTCTCGGCTCTTATGCCGCCGCATCGCACCTCAAATCCGATTCGGTGCTTTCTTCGATCTGTGTTGCTTTGAGGGCCTCGTGGCAGATGCTTTATCACAAACCGACCTGGCTCGGAAAATGGGCAACGACCCGAATTCCGGATCCAAGTGAGCTCTGGGTTTTATTAAAGAAAGGCATTCGGATCAAGCGAAATGTGATCCGTTAAGACAACAACCTTGTTACTTATATCACTGGCTTATCTCGGCGTAGAGAGCTTGTTCTCTGCTACTCAAGCCCGCCATCAATTCCACACTTCAGCTCATAAATCGGAAAACTAAGCAGTCAAGTGCTCATTTTCGGCGGCCTGTCATGGTCGCACACCTAGTAAGTGAAACCGTCGAATGAGGATTGAACGAGTCTAAATGCTAAAATTCCGAAGCAATCCCCTCCAGGGGAGGCATCAGGCTACGAAGACCTTCCTATTTACCGACCCGACGGTCGCAGCCTCGGCATCCTATTCTCCAACGTGACGGCATTCGGGGTAGCTGGCGGCTCGCAAACTGTGACTGATCTCCAGAAGATTCTCAGTGATATATTGATGTGGCCTGTGAAAAGCATTCTCAATTTCTCCAACTCAAAAGAAGAGCCGTGTACGATTGTGGAAAATGTCGACGGCGTGCTGTTTCCGGGTGAAATGATGCTGGTACTTGGGCGCCCAGGAGCGGGCTGCTCGACTGTCCTTCGTCTGCTCGCCAATCAACACCAAACCTTCAAGTCGGTAGAGGGGTCCATCCAGTACGCTGGCCTTTCGTCGAAACAGGTGAACCAGCATTATCGCTCCGAGATCGTTTATTGCTCAGAGGATGACATTCATTTCCCAAACCTTAGTGTCCGCGACACCATGGACTTTGCAATGCGCGTTCGAAAGCCCAACGGGGATCATGACCCCGCAACTCAATTCTCGCAAAAAATGTCCGACAGGGTGCTGGCCTCGTTGGGTCTTTCCCACACAAAAGACACCACCGTGGGCGATGCCTTCTTGCGCGGTGTTTCCGGGGGTGAGAGAAAGCGGATCTCATTAGCAGAGGTACTTGCGATCAATGCTTCTGTAATCTCCTGGGATAATCCGATCAGGGGTCTGGATAGCCATTCTGCTCTCAACTTGCTGGAACTCCTCAGATCCATGGGGCGGAAGACTGGAATGGCGAATGCAGTGACACTGTACCAGGCATCCGAGGCCATGTATGAATTCTTTGATCGAGTTATGGTCATGTACGAAGGAAAGATGATCTTTTGCGGATCCGCCAGTCGAGCCAAAGAGTATTTCCTCGCACTTGGATTTTACTGCCCTCCCCGTCAGACAACAGCCGATTTCCTCACTGCTATCACATCCCCGGAAGAGCGAGCCTTCCAGGGCACTTACACAGGACAACGATATGAGACACCCGAGGCTTTGGCGCATGTATTCCGCAGCAGCCCCGACTACCACAAGCTGCAAGGCGAGATGACAGCGTACAAAGAGCAAATTGTTTCCAACAAGTCCATCACCGAGACCTTCCAAAAAGAAGTTCACAGAACACGATCTGGATTTTCTCCCAAGTCCGCCACTGAAGTTTCATCTATCTGGGTCCAAACCACGGCCACTTTACGCCGTCAATACAAACTCATCGTGAGGGACTGGCACACTGTTCTCACTACAGTTATTCTTACGATAGTCAACTCCTTGATCGTTTCCTCTGCATACTACATGGCACCGAAAACCGCGACCGGGTCATTTGAGCGAAGTGGTGCACTGTTCTTTGCTCTCATCTACTTCACCCTCAACGCAATCACCGAAGTCCCGAAGACAATTCAAAGTCGAGCCATTTTGTCGAAGCAGCGCCAGATGGGATATGCTCATCCTTTCTCCTTTGCCATTTCCCTCTTTCTCGCTGAGCTACCTGTCATGGTTGTACAAACCCTTGTTTTCTCTTGCTGTTATTATTTCACCATCGGGTTGGAAAAGACGGCAGGGAGTTTTTGGATTTTCGCTCTGATCACCTTCACCCATTTTGCGAGCGTGTCAAATCTGTTCCGTATGCTTGGGGCTTGGGCCCCAAATCTCAACATTGGTTTGCTCATGGCCGGGAGTGCACTTCCGATCGTTTGTTTATACTCCGGCTATGCACCCCCGGTGCCCACAATGCACCGCTGGGGCTCCTGGATACGGCGCATTTCTCCGGCCCCATTCGCCATGGAAGCCTTGATGGGCAACGAGTACGCGCATATCACTCTACACTGCTCTCCTGATCAATTGATACCGCATGGTGATGGATACAACGAGACCCAGTGCCAAGGGTGCCCTATGGCGGGAGCCGAGAAAGGATCTCCTTACGTACCTGGGGAAGTATATCTTACAAATCAATATGGATTCGATGCTTCCAACGTCTGGCGTGATTTTGGCATCGTGGTCGCTATGTGGATCGTTTACTTCATCCTGACGGCGGTTGGATTAAGTTTCATGACTCGTGAGTCTGCTTCATCGAACTCTCGAGTCTTCCGACGTGGAGCAAAACAGATCCTCAGCTCCCAATCCACAGAGAAGGATATCGAGAATCAATCTACAAAGAGTGGGAAACTACGATCTCCGTCTTCGACCACCTCAGTATCAGAGAAGACTTTGGAAGCCCAATCGACCTCGGCGACACGCGCTTTCGTGTTTCAGAACATAAATTACTTTGTGAACGTTGGGGGCAACGAGCGTCAACTGTTGGACAACATCACTGCCTATGTCAAACCAGGTCAACTGACTGCGCTGATGGGTGCCTCTGGTGCCGGAAAGTCCACTCTCTTGGAGACCATATCCGGTCGCAAGACCGAGGGGCGCACTGAAGGCCGCTTGCAGTTTGATGGGCGTGATCTTGACAACAGTTTTTCGCGATCCTGTGGCTTCTGCATGCAGCAGGATGTTCACGAGCCCTTAGCCACCGTGTACGAGGCTCTTGCATTTTCAGCTTTCATGCGACAGTCTGCAGATACCCCAACGATGGATAAGATCCAAGAGGTGTATGACATTATAGACCTTCTAGAACTGGGTCCTATCGCGGATGCGATGGTTGGTTCACTTGGGTTAGAAGAGAAGAAGCGTGTGACTATTGGAGTTGAGTTGTGCGCTCGTCCATCGGCCCTTCTTTTCCTCGACGAGGTACGTTGTTCTGGTCGAATGAATTCCGTTATAAATAACGATGAGTTGGCTAACTTTTATTTACAGCCAACCTCTGGCCTTGATAGTCAGGCAGCTCATTCAATTGTCACATTCCTTCGCAAGATTGCAGCCCAGGGAATTCCCATTGTCTGCACGATTCATCAGCCCTCCAGCGTTATTTTTGAGATGTTCGATCATGCTCTTATTTTGGCACCGGGTGGAAAGACTGTCTATTTTGGCGAGACAGGTGAGCCGCTGAATGGTTATTTTGCACGAAACAATGCCGTCATGAACCCATCGGCAAATCCTGCTGAGTTTGTTATCACAACCGTTGCTTCTGCTAGCAATGACAATGAAGCTCAAAACTGGCCTCAGGTGTGGCAGAGGTCATCGGAGTGCCATGATCTCAACGAGCGTGTGTCACACATGATGTCTCAACAGTCCGCCTCGATTGATGGTCAACAGGAGGGTCCTTCAAAGCGCGCTCAGCAGTTTGCATTGCCCCTTTTGGGACAAGTTCGCCATCTGACCCAACGTCATTGGATTTCAATTTGGCGCAATGGATCATACAACTTCAGCAAGCTTTTCAAAAGTATTTTCTTCCAGATGATTGTCGCTTTTACCTTCTTCGAAGCTGGACACGATGTCAACGGGTTGCAAAACCATGCTCTTGCTTTATTGATTGGCTGCTGGGTCATTCCGGCTATTGCTGCAGACGTGCAAGATATTTGGTTCCAAAAATGGGCTCTTTATGAGGCGCGAGAGAAGAACGGGATTTACGATTTCAAAGCACTCCTCATTGCTCTCATAGCCGTCGAAACGCCATGGCAGATCGTCAGCTTCACTTTGGTCTTCTTTTGCAGTTACTGGACGGTCGGATATACCAACACTCCTTCCATCGCTGGCTTTGTTTACCTCATGTATCTGGTCATGTCTTTATTTGGAACCGGATTCTGCTTCATCATGGCCTCTCTTTTCCCCAACGCTACCATGGCAGGGTACGCGAACTCGCTTTTCTGGGTCATTTTCATGATGTTCAACGGTATCGTCTCTCCCAAATCGCAACTCAATGATTTCTATCGCCCTTGGATGACTTGGGCGGATCCGATGCGCTATTACTTTGGCGCGACTGTATCGTCGGTTCTGCACAACGTCGAAGCTATCTGCAAACCTGAAGACCTTGCCGTATTTGACCCCCCTCCTGGTCAGACTTGCGGTGAATATGTGCAGGCTTTCATGTCGGACAACCCAGGATACTTGCAAAGCACTACTGCAACCTCTTCATGCCAGTACTGTCCTTACTCTGTCGGAGACGATTATTCGAGTACTATGGACTTCTTTTTCACAGACCGGTGGAGAGATTTTGGAGTGTTCTTGGCCTTTTGTTTATCCAATTTCGTGATAGTCTTCTTGGCAACCTGGGTTGGTCGCGTGCTGATTCGCCGTTGGCGAAAATAAAAGGGTGCAACCTGGCAAGCAATGGATAAACACAGTGGCAGGAGATGGAAAGGGGGAAGGGATCGAAATATGTGTAGAAAATTCCACGCTTTGCGTCTGATTCTGTGCCCTGGGGGTGTGGGATCACACAACCCTGGAACGTTCGTGAATCGGAACCCAGCATGGTCGGTTCATCGTCCACGGATTCAACTGAAGTCCTCCAGCTGGGGGTAATATTGTTTTTTAAATAAAACTGATAGAAATAGAAAGAAATATGTTTAGAGTAACCGTTCTTAATTTTTCAATGTGAACATTCCCACGGAATATCCATGGATGCAACCTTGGAATGCAGCACCAGGTTGACTTAATAAAATCGAATCAAACCTTGAAACCTTGGAAGTTCCCAAGTTTGTGAGTGGACATCGGGGCTCATCCATGGATCTGCTTCCAGGGTTTACCATTGACCGCACCCTCCCGAGGTCTGACATTGCAAGCTAGAGGTTGCGAGTGCATGCAGATCAGTGAAGGGTTGACAGACCTCGGGAGTCCCCTGGCCGTTGTGTGCAAATATTGCTAAGTTTTAAAAATACATCCATCAATATAAACACTCTGGTACATCATGTTGTTCAAATCCAGCTTCCAGCCAATGAGGCACATAGTTCACCTCTGGAGCCGCAATCAAAGAATCTAGGAAGTGATTTCTCGTGTCCGCGATGTTGGGACCCGTGGCGGGTGAGGTGCCCTCCGCGAATGGCTGTGACTCCATCTCTGTGAGGTTAGTATGTTCGCCCCGCAGGCCCGTCCTATCGAATGTTAGAAGCGCGGTAAAACAAAATATGCAACGAGTCGAGCTGGATGATAGCTTACTCCTGTAGCCATGGGAACGTGCCGATCAAGTCGTCATCTAGGATGCTTTGGTTTTGAGCACACAGGAAGGCGTCCTTCGCGACTTTCATGACATCCAGGCTAACGGCCTTGCCAGTTGTCGGTCCAACGTGTTGTATCTGGTCCAAGCATTCGATTCCACGGTCCACAACTGTGAATGTGTCCCGTGCGTATTCAGGGGTGGTCTCCGGATCCAGAATGTCATATAATAGAGTGATGCAGGCTGAAACCAATAACGCTGCCAGAGAACCATCAAACTTGACATTTGGATAGCGACGAAAGAAGGTGGTGTAACTCAAGTCGACGATACGCTTTGCCGACGAAACCGAGGCGTCAATAGACTCTTGTACCTTCATTGCGCCAGCTGCTTGATCCTCTGCTTCTGCCTTTGATTTGTAAAATGTGGCATAAACCAGCGCAGGTCGGTGCATTAACATTCGTACCAGGTAGTAATGGCACCCTAGCACAACGCGTTGCACCTCTTGCCATCCTTGGCCTATCGGTAGATGATCATCGAAGAAGTGAAGATAAGGTGGGAGTGTCCGGGTCACAGACCCCAGCTCAACGTCACATTCAAGGGCAGATTGATGGAATCGCAACATATCTGCTGTGCTTAATATACTTCGGGAGTATATATCGACCAAGATACGATCGGAAATCTTTGCGATGGAGGCCATTGCCCGGGCCATACCACATCTCAACGTGGGCTGCATGTATTGACAGTTTATTTCGGTTTGGGATAAACCACAGGAGGTGGGATCCTCGGGCAAAGGGGTATCTATCAACTCATCTCGGAATGTGGAAGGACGGCCGGCGTATAAGGAACAAACCCTTTCCTGGGAGTAGACAGTCCAAAATGTAAGGCGAAGTCGGTGCATGGCCATGGTGGCTCCCTCGGTGACTTGAGCTCGGTTGATACCAAGTGCATGTGCAATGCGCGCCGCATGACCGAGAGCAATGTATGCTTCATTAGGCCGCATAACTTGGTAGTTGTACACCGCCTGTCCAAACATTTGTCAGTCCCCAGGATCAAATGCTCACCTTGGAAGCGATGATCCAAAAGCTGTTCGAAATTGTTGGGCCTTACCTTCATAACAAAGAAATGTGCGAGTCGCAGACTTGCATCCTCGGATTTCAGTGAGTTATTGGCTTTGCGAAAGAAATAATCTCCCCATGCTTCCGATGACGAAGCGTCCTGTTTCCCTTCCAAGCTAGACACCCGGGCCCCGATTGCAAATACCATGAACAAAAGGGCTTCTCTTTGACTGGGCCTTCTGTTGCTCGGGGGTTGTTGAAGGACATTCCAGGCCTCCAATACCTCGGCGTATACTAGGACTGGGACTTGCGGGTGGATGACATCGAAGTATGAATTGATCAACAGAGTCCCCATCTCGCTGGAAAAGATAGCATCTGGTTGGCATGTAGCATCATCTCGTTCCGCGCCCACTGAGAACATGAACCTTTCCAAGCCCCATTTCTGTACACCGCCGGGTAAGGGGGTGCTTGTTGGGGTCAGAAAGGTCTCGTGCGTTTTTCGGCTGATTCGCTGGTATATACGTTGGATGAAGCAGAAATGCGAGGACGGGCCTTTCCAACGACGTTAGCAACCCAATCTCGGTTGGCATTGAATGCCGTTTGGAAAAGAATATGTCAAAATACCGTAGAACTGGAATGCACCGGTGTCGCTGTTCGAAATTCCGATTCCGGCGCGGAGCTCTTGAAGTCTCTTGAACTGGACGGGGTCGTGGCACACATTGGGAGTCTCAGAAACTGCACTTGTAATGCCTGCAGCTGGAGTTCCTGTGCTGTGGATTGATTCAGCTGCAGCCAGGGGGGGATCGTGGTGGGAGTTGCCCGCGACCCGCCTACGCCGCGGCCCCGAGCTGTAGAAACAATCGGCCCGGCAACTTCGGCACCCGGAACAAGGCTTCTGCCCATCACACCGAACTTTCCGCCCTCGACATTGTTCACACGCGCGGCTGATTCGCGGTCCTCGCTTACGATGTTGCGTAGGACTCTCGCCTGTGTGAATTTGACTTGACATCGTGGATTAGTGTTGGGAAGGTGAAAAGGGTCTGGCTGCAATTCCGAGAAATCCGACTTCCGCGGTACAATGCTCCCGTCCACGTGACCCTTGAGTAATCAAGTTCGGAACACTCTCGGCTCCTTCGGTGCTTGCATGAACTAACTGGGCTCCAGCCTCCAGCGTGGAAAGTCATCAATATTTGAAAATATTGTACTTCTGATCATTTCTTCTCCCGGGTAACAGAATCTCGCGAAGCAATCAATGCTCGCTCCAGTGCTCTAGCTATCCTTTTACTTCTCGGAAACATCTTCTTCGGCGCCGAAATCGTGCCGAAATCCTACCGGGTACTCCGTACTCCGTCTGACGAGTCAGTCATAGAAACCTCTTCCAACTTGACCGATTTCACAGCTGCCAGACTTACTTCTCGCATTCTTTTTAGAGCACATGCAGCTTAATAGGAAACCACTAAGCTCCCAGGTTTGCCATGCGACCTTCCCCAGTCCCCACTGTCGGGAGCCATATGTCTGCCTGGTCCCCGTGTCTAGATCGCGTTGATCGAGAACTCCCTCTCTTTCTCTTTCTCCCCGTCTCGGACAATGCAAACCTACGTTACCCTATGTTTCTGTTTTCCCTTTCGATACCTAGCCATTTCACACAAGATCATTCATCTTTCTCGTTGGTTCGCGAAGGATTCGCCATGGCTTTACCAAAGACACGTGTCGGCAACCGAAAGGAGAAAACCGGGAGCAAAAGGAAGAAAGTTGCCAACCCCAAGGCTCGAACCAGGATCTCTCGAGCCCCCGAGAGCGCTTGCCCGAAGTTTGGTGCCATCCCCGAGCGCCTTGTGCATTTGCACCGGCTTGACTGATTCAAACTTGGAACCTTGGAATTTCGGTAAGGTGGGTCACCTTGCGGCGATTAGACAGCATATTATTGGGCAGAAGTCCCACATCGTTTCGGTCCGGCTATCCGCAGCCGCTGGTGTCAAGCAGTTCCGCGGTACGAAATCGGCTTTCATTGGCCTCTTTCACGTGCCAAGAGATCGCGCGAGTCAGGGACGGTTGAGCTGGGACAGCTGCGGCGCTTACTCGACGGATGATAGGTTTGATCTAATTTTTCGTCCGACTGTATATCGGCAGTATTCTTACCCCCAGTCGCGTTACGCTAAATGAAACACACGAACCTCTCAGGCAGGCGACCGACACTCCACTACCGGCCGAACATCAGTTCGATCCATCCCTCGATCCATCCGGGTTCGCGTGATCGGGTTCCACATTTGAAATCACGTTTGTTGGGAGATGCTGGGATATGAGGATGTTGGTAATATTGCGTGACGGAGCTCCCGTAGCTTGGTTGTGTTTCAAGGGTTGGCTGTGACCATCGGCGGGGCTGCTCATAGCAAACATTCCAGGGTCGGAAGGACGGTGTTTCGTTAGCTTGTCTGTTCACACGCACTAGTAATGAGTGGGTCTGGTCTTCACTCGATTCGGCTAGTGATGCAAGATCAAAAGGTACGGCCCGTTACGTTGATTGTATTTTACGAACTGTGTCAGATTGGAAGGAAAAATAAATGAGGCACCCTGCAGGGTCAGTGAGATAAGATCCACACCCGCTCTCTCGCATACTGAGTCTTGGCTTGTCTTGTGGCTATCCTTTGCATTCACTGCTTTTAGTATTTCGCTCTAGGTTCAACTTGGCGTATCGGTTGCGCAATTTGACATGCAGTAACTGTACATAGCCTTGAATTACAGTTGCTTCTTCCTACTCATCCGATCGGTCTCCCCACATCCATCCCTTAGGGTGTTGTCTGTTATAGTATAATATGTAGTAAAAATCATCCACCAAGAAAGCTATCGTACTCGTCGTCATCGGACTCCAGTAATGCTGCGATCTTCTTTCCACGGGGAGTAGAAGAATGAACCGACCGATCCGAGATGTCCCCCGGATACTCCCCACCCATGAAGCTGTCGTACTCGTCGATCTCTGGAGATGCTGCTATCACCTTGAAATAACGGATCAGGTGATCTCTCACACTATCCGATTTCAACTTCTCCCCTGGGAGTGGAGTATCCAGAAATGCTTGCAAACACTCCTCGTCAACCACTATACAAGTGGGGTACATGGTGGTGTAATCTCTCTTCTCTTCCTTATTCACCCATGACAGAAAGTGATCCCGAATTGACTCTATCGACGCTCCATCAAATCTCGTCGGATCGGCCATGATGAGTGGAGGATGTTCAGAGCAGGACTCGGGATATCGAGTAGGCTCAGCGCTGAATAGCTTCTTCTGCAGAGGAGCATACTCGGACAATGATCCGTTGTTGAAGTAGGAGTTGAGTACGTTGACGATCTGAGGGAATGCAGTGTCGGACTGGGAAGTGTAGGTGGTGCGATAAATGACATATTCCCACGTTGTTTTGTTTCTCGTGGGAGCGGGACGGCGCTGAGCGGGCCAAGGTAGCCAACTGAGATTCATTGTGATATTTGTTGTTCGGGTCTGAAAGAGGAACAAGAAAGTTAAATGTCTAAGAACTTCTCACAGAGTTAAGAACAGAACTTTGTTTTTTTGCGGATACAATGATCGACTCAAACCTATTTTCCAGTGTTCAACGCTACGAAGCGCCGTTGATGCCAAGCGATACTGGATCGTATATGATTGGTGTTCAGGGGGAAATGTTTTTACTGGGGTTAAATTACCCTTAATTTAACTAGTGGCCTGGTCGCACATCGCCAAGGCGCCACCTCGGCTAAAGTCCGGGAACCGATCGACGCAACTGCGTATGCCCGGGTGATGTCCCACACTTGAGTATGTTCAATCAAGACTTCAGGAATGGTTTGCAGTATGCCCTCCCCGTTTTTAGAATCGTCAGGGGTTAATGGTCTTTGAAAAAGAGATAACAACAGGGAAAACAACCACCCCTATTCGTTTCTCGGACTTCGACTACGCTAAAAATGCTCCCGGCCCCCAGTTGTCAAAAGTACCACCTGGACAGGAATCCATCGACACATCAGAGATTGCAAGGATATCCAAGCGAAGCGGACACGGCCGCCTGCGCTGGGACACTCGAGAATATGATTGTCCACGGCTCGAGCAAAATCTGTTCAGTTCTCTGTCTATTCGTGGATGGCATGACTCGCTTTTATGGTCATTGATCTCTACTTGCAAAATACGGAGATTGGACCTTTCCATATGAGAGTGTCACAGTACGGAGTAATGGTTAGATCTTTAAGGGTGCCACAGACATAATAGCAGGGGGTACTTAGTACAAAGTACGGAGTAGGCAGCCCTCCCTTGGGTAGTAACCTCGGCGCTCATTTTTATCTCGGAGTTCATGGGCGGTTGCATGAGTGGAAAAGCCCAATCAAGCCAGAAATACAACATAGTATCTCAGATTGCAAACCACCGGTATTCCCTTTATCTCCATTAGGTATGCGCGTCCTTAGAAGAGATTATGTAGTTCAAGAATTCAGGGTGGCACGCATTAGAGAACTTCGTTCAACCATGGCGGGGGTTCCCTAAAGGAATCGCAACCAGGACCCACAAAATCCCAGCACTTGATCTGAGGTCCGTTGAGCACACACTAATGCAGCAAAACAGGGCATCTCGCGATCCAGCCTTTCATTCCTGTGAATTTGACGCCGAAGCACATTCCAAGCCTCATTAGGCCACAGACCCTGGATCTCGTCGAAGCAATCATGAGGTTAATCTGCCCGCCAAAAATTTCAAAACCCTCCACCAAGCCTTACCCTTGTAGCCCCCGCCCCTGCTCGAACCCCCGAGCCCCATATCTGTGGGCTTCCATTGGCGGCCCTCTACGCCCCACCGATGGTTATATCTATGGATGAAATAAGTTACCTACCCCATTTCACTAGCCTACAAAGGAAAGGTACTAAAGAGGCGAGGAGCCCCGGGGGGCCTTCTCCCAGCCGACTTATGGCAATGATCTCCGCCTGTTGAAAATATTGGGGAAATATCCATCGACCCTCAAAAACCTAGCTTGGCAGTGGTTTTTGTTTGACGACATACGTGGGAATTCATTTTTTGATCACCAAAATGACAACCACAATAACCACAGCCACAACTCCCGCACCAAACATCCCGCTGACTACACTATTCACACCACCAAAATCATGCGATAATCTGTCTTGGGTCTCGTCAGATTGCCCAGGGACCACATGCGAACGCATTTATAACATAGTACGCGCGACCGAGACCGAATGCTATCCGTCTGGCTGGGAAACGTCGGCGACGACATTTTCGCCCGGAATACTATGCCCAAGTGGTTATTCAATTGCCGCAACCACTTTGGCCTTGTTTGGTGCTGCGAGTATTGAGACTCGGGCAACATGCTGTCCTAGGTACGGAAGTAAGAATCTCATTCTCACGGCGGAACTTTGAAACTGACATGAATTTTGGTGTACTTTTTAGTGGGTACACAGTTGCAACCGAAAATGCTCAAGCCTGGTACGAAAAAGAGCCCTGTATCATGAGGAGCAAGGGTGTTACAACAATCACATACACTATTGTTGGAACTACACCAACCACCACCACTGCAGTCACTTACTCTGTTCCTTTGGTGCATGCCATGCCGGTTGGTATTGCCTGGCAGTCATCGGATATTGTTTCAGCATCGACAGCAACATATTCCTTACCAACAACTATAACATCATCACCAACGACAAGTCCTGGCTCAGATGAAGACGCATCAGGCCTATCCACTGGGGCGAAAGCGGGCATTGGGGCAGGCATATCTGTTGGCGCGATCGCTATTATTGTTGCTGTCATTGCGTTCCTATGGTATCGACGAAGAGCAAAAAAAGGAAATCAAGATAATATCCCGCGATCTCATACGGATGATCAGTCCACGCTCAGGAGGAGCAGTCTTCAAGATCACGCTGAACTGTCCGGTATATCGATGTCTCCCTGGGCCATCGAGCTGCAAGGGGATCGACCAAAATCAAGGGGGTTCAGTTAGTAAACGCTAGTTTGGTAGCTTTGGTGATCGAAGAAGAAATTGCTGCATACTCCTTAATAGCAGCCTAGGGATACTGAGGATTAATGAAAATTATCCTAATAACCAATTGAGAGATTTTTCAAGTGATTCCAATGTTAGTCGTTGAAAAGGCTGCTACGGTAAATAGAGACGGATAATGAATCTGATCTTTCATACCGAGCTGCTCTTGGGATTTGTGATGATGTCAATATAAAAACTTAAAAAGGCCGCGGAGGCTAAGGATTGCTAAAAGGCTGTACTAGACCTCTGCATTGGGTTGGGTTGGTCCCGGCACCCAGGCCCATAACCCAACCATCAATGGGCTGTGGGCTCTATTCCCAGGGCCCAACCCAGCCCAGGGCCCATTGATGGTTGGGTTGGGCCCCCACCCTAGCCCATTTCTACGCATTATTCAGGGTCTTGGCGCTCATAATAATGCTTATTAATATATGTATTTTCCAGATATTCTATTCTGTAAGATCTATCTGGAATAATCCAGTCCGATGTCCTAAAATAGGGGTTCAACTTTTTACAGTATGTCAATGTGCAGAAATATATATTTGTATCATGTCAAAAGTAGCCCTGGAGGAGCACAGTTTCCAAGGTTCGTCCTTACCTTAACTTTAAAATTTTAAAAAAATAAGTCCTGGAGGTAAATCAATGGATTTATATATACGATTACCTAGAAATCTCTCTTTATCTCTCTTTTATTCTTAATATTCATTAGAAATCAATATATAAACCCTACAAGTACTATCTACAGATGTAATTCCAGTACTCGAAAATTACCCGAAGAAATGCATAATTTATATGTTTGCCAAGAATAGGGGTGTTTGCACTGTTTTCAAGCCCATTATGGGCCCCCAACCCATCGATGGGCTTTCACCCAGGGCCCAAAGCCCATTGATGGGCCCTAGTTCCGGGCCCAAAACCCAACCCATTGGTGGGTTGGGCTTTGTGGGCTTTGAAGAGGAGGTCTAGGCTGTACTGCCGTAGGCGGTCAGGGCTTCGAATCTGGCAGAATCACCATTGGGCCGCATCTTCCTACCTGCGACATTTTGCTTTACCCTGCACATAGCGGCTTTGATTGCCTTTGATTGCTTTTCTTTTGCCACAAATTGCACCTTACATTGCCATGTAGTCTATGCAATGTATTCTCTTTGACAGCTGATGATCGGGAGTCATAGTTCCCATGCAGCCGCTACAGAGATGAACAAAGACCAGAAAGGGAGCAATAAGAGCCAAAGTGAAGAGCACTCCTCAATGGAGAATATCACAGACACCACAGGTGTCTCCCATCTGGTGCCACTTGCTCCCGCGCCCGCACGGGCTCCATCCCTAGATGCAGTCAGTGGCTCTGTTGATGCTGACCAGACGGCTGCGATGCGCTTTAATTGCCAATCATGTGTACGGAAAAAGGTCAAGTGTGACCGCGCGGTACCCAAATGTGCTGGCTGCAGCAAGTCCAAGCTCCACTGCGTCTATCAGCCGCCACCACCGCCGCGCAAGAGAAAGCGCCATGGGGACGAAGAAGAGGTCCATGAGCGTCTGGCACGGTATGAGCGCATCTTGCACGATCACGGCCTCATTCAGACGGCCGCTGCCTCCACTCCAAGTGGCAGAGACACGGAAACCTCGGCGATCAGCACACGGGCCCCGACTCCAGCGTTGCCACATTCCCAGCCCAACGCTACAGCCGGCAAATTAGTGCTTTCCACCGACGGCAGGTCTCGCTACATCGACAATGTCCTGCTGCTGGACGCCGGCGAAGGAGATCTATGTGAGCTACCTGAGTCTGAGCATGAAGACTATCACCACGACGAATCTGGCCCTGACGAAGGCACTTTGACGGGTCTTCTTGGCGCTCTCGCTGCACATACAATCTCAGGCGTAATACCGGGAAGCACGCAAAGCCTTGCTGAGTTACACCCGACCCACGATGAGGCTGCTAAGCTCTGGCAATCTTATCTGAGGAACGTCGAGCCCCTTTGTAAGATTCTCCATGTTCCGACGGTCGCCAAGATGTTCGACGTCGTCTCTAGGCACCCTGCGACCGCCTCGAAGAATGACGAGTGTTTGCTATTTGTCATCTACTATTTCGCTGTGTTTTCCATGTCGGACGCCGACTGTCTGCGCGCGTTCAATCAACCGAGGGCACGGTTGTTGTCCAGATATCAGACCACAATTGTCCAGGCACTGATCAATGCGTCATGGCTAAAGACGACCGCGATGCCGATTCTGCAAGCTTACACACTATTCCTAATTGCCTTACGCACTCAGCTTGACTCACACACCTTTTGGATCTTGACAGGAATTGCGATCCGCCTAGCGCAGCGCATGGGACTCCACCGGGATGGCGAAAGTCTTGGATTGCCCCCATTTGAGGTGCAGATGCGCCGGCGGCTCTTTTGGCAACTGTTGCCTCTGGACAGTTATGCCGGCCAAACATCTGGCACGGGCATATCCATCTCGCCCAGCAGTTGGGATACCAAGCAGCCACTGAACATTAACGATGACCAGATCTTTCCTGGGATGACCGAGCCACCATGTGAGCAACGGGGTGCCTCGGAGATGATCTTTTGCTTGTCTCGGATGGAGCTGTCCAACTTCTACATTCGAAAAGGTGTCAAGCTCAAGGAAAATGGGGATACGACCCAGTTTCGTGATGCCCATGAAATTGAACGACTCATCGATGAAGTGGAAGACCTTATCGAGACCAAGTTTCTGCGGTACTGTGATATCCTTAATCCCTTGCACTTTCTGACCACCGGAATTGTGCGCTCAGCCATCGATTCTGTCCGGCTGCGTGCCAGAATCCCGCTGCTTAAGCAGCAAACTATCACCGACGCCCATCGGAGACAGATCTGCGCCCTTGCGGAAAAGGTGCTTGACACCCACAGTACCATCTTCAGTAACCCCGGCACGCAGAACTTTCGGTGGCAGATGCAGGCCTTTTTCTTGTGGGACGCCCTTCTCTGTATCCTTCGAAGCATTGCAGAGGTGGGATTCTACTCGTCGTCCGAGCTTGCAGCTGCGTGGAGCAAGGTTGCGGCAGTCTACGCCAATCACGAGGAACTGGTTAAGGCCCGAAGGACCTTGTACGTCACAATTTCCAAGGTCACTCTGAAAGCTTGGTTCGCAAATCCGCCCGGCCCTTCGTCCCCCGAGCCAGCCTTCATAACCGCGCTTCTGGCTCAACACGAATCCAGAGGTACTAATCGGCATCAAGACAGCGTTTTGTCGGGGGACAAGGCTGAAGATGGGGCTTTCTCTTTCGATGAGCTGTTCAATAACATGGAGGGGACCGATCTGGACATGAATAACTCGTTTAATCTCGACTCTTCTTCTGATTGGCTGTTCTGGGACCAGATGTGTCAAGGAACTAGTCTGGGCTAAGAGCAAGACTTGTTGCATCGCGGGATTTGGTGGCGGCGCTCGGATTTTGTGGGGATTTTGGGCGCTTCGGCAAGACTCGCGCAGCAGGAAGCAATAACGCCCGCACCATTTAAGAATTACACATTTGTTAACCTTGCGAGGGTCTATGGTCTACGAGGCTAATTGGCGTCCCACCACATCATCTATTCCATCCACGGACGCGATGCAGAAGGCGAATGACCCCCCTCCTGTCCTTATTATCGGCGCGGGTCTGTCGGGCCTCGCAATCGGACGACTCTTAACAAACCATGGAATTGCCAATATCGTCTTCGAGGCTTCTCCGGCGGAACGCAGCCAGGGATTTGCAATTTCTCTACACGACTCGGGCTATTCTCAATTGCTTGAGGCTCTGGGTGGGCTGCCACTCCGGACTTTGATCAAGACCGTGGCACCTGATCGCTTCATCGGTGGTACTGGGTGGGTAGATCTCGTCATGCGCGATAATGCGACGGCCGAGGTACTTGTTGAACCCGATGCGGATTCCCGCCCCGCCGTCATACGGGCAAATCGTAATGCCTTGCGGGCCTGGATGGCCGACTGCGGGGATGACGAGCTGGATGTACGATACGGTCATCGGCTCAAGAGCATATCAGGGGTGATCGGCAACATGCAGGCAGTCTTTGAAAATGCAGCTATCTATCACGGCTCAGTGGTGATTGCTGCATTTTCTGGAATGATGAGGTTCCTAGGTAATAAAGTACCAGGTACCGGTACCCAAGTAATGTCTGCGGTAAATAGTATGTGATATTCGAAGTAACGAATCATCCATGAAAGTTAAGCAAATCAATTAAATTGCACTGCTTGAATGTGCGTAAGAAGAAATCAAGAGCCATCTCTCCTGGATCGATCCCTCCGCCCAGGAGCTCCCTCTACATAGCAAATTCAACCCAGTCAAAAGACGTTCCACCTCATGTCAACCGGTGCCTCCAACACCACTATCCTCACACGCCAAGTCTCTCTAGCCCGAGGCATATCTGGACATGGCACGGAGCCGGGGACCGAAATGCCAGAAAGCGAAGGGAGCACCCCACCCGATAGCCATGGTGATGAAGGCCAGCACACTAGTACCCCATCCATATCCTAGGGAGTTGTACATGTATGGTGCAAAGAGCTGGAATCCAAACCCACACAAACTGCGAAGCACAGCACAGGCAGCCATGGCGCTAGCCGCGTAGGTTTGGTAGCTGTCGACAATGTACGTTTGCATTCCTTGCAGACAGGAAATGATTCCCATGGAGAAGATCAGTGCGCCAATGTTGGGCATAATCCAGTGCGCGTTTCCGATACTCCAGCCGTACCAGAAGAGTCCGATAGTGCTGATGACGGAGCCCACGGCCAACGACGGCATGCGGAATTCGGGCTTGCCGATGTCGTTGTTCCGCGCTTTGAGACCTTTGTAGATGCGGTCGACGAGCTTGAGGTTGAAGAAGAGCCCGATAAAGGATCCAATGGCAATTGAGAGATAGTTGAGGCCGCCAATTCCGGGACTTTCGTGGTAAACCACGGTCCAAATGTTGGGGAAGGTTGCAAACATCAGATACGTGATGCCGAAGAGGTAAGCCATGTATATGGCCATGCAGAAGACAATCGGTTGCGTTGCGAACATCTTCACCGGCCGCTCAAAGGCATGAAGAAGCCTATAGCCCAGTGTCTCAACCTTCTCACCGGTGTGGAGGTTCTCGTTTCCTGTCTCCTTTGCGAGATGGTCACGTCGCTTCCGCAGAAGCGTACCTGGGTGACACTCCTTTAGCCAGAAGAATCCAACAACCTGCACTGCAACGGCGGCCGCGGAGGTGGACCAGAACACCCAGCGCCAGGTTGAATACTCGGCGATGAACCCGCCCGCAATTGGACCAACCACAGGTCCCAGAAGTGGTCCTAGAGTATAAACACCCATGGCCTTACCACGCTCCTCCGCCGTCCACATATCGCTTTCAGTCCGGTTAGCACGTGGTCTCGTTTATGATTCTGGGTCTTCTCTCACCTGATAGCTCCACCTCCAACAGCTAGCGGTGCACTGCCACCAATGCCGGCCAAGAAGCGAAAAGCGAAAAGCTGGCCCTTGGTCGTTGTAAAACCGCATCCTAAATTCCAGGCCAGATACCACACGTTGCTGATCTGAAGTAAGCGTACCCGGCCGTAGAGCTCTGATGCCGGACCAAGGAAGATAGGACCGATGGCGTAAGCGAGAATAAAGATACTCAAGGATAAGTATATCTCAATTTCGGTGCGCATCCCAAGGGACTTGGCGAGATCGTTCATGGCGGGAGCCACCATCGAAGACGACACGGGCGAGATGAAGACAAAGAGAGAGATTGTCCAGGTGTTCTTCCATCTCAGGCCTTTAGGCCAGTTTTTTGGATTCTCTGGGTCCTTTGGTCCGTCCCAGGTAATGAGGTTCGGATCTTTGTCGGCGTCGTCGAGGGACGGCTCTGCGCTGATCGTTGTTGGGCCCGCCTCCAAGTCTCCTGCTTCCTTCTCACTGTCGGGGGCGCTCAAATGCTTGTCGCTGATATTGCTCATCTTGTGCTAGTTGTGTTTGAAAAGACCATGAAGAGAAATGGTGTCCGTATAGTCCAACTTATAAACTTGTACTTGCTGAACGTTTATAGTGTGAGCCAACCAATGGCGAGGCCGGATTCTGCTTCGGGGCCGGATTTCGCGCCCACGGACCGACGCTCTGGCCAATCAGAGGCGGCTGTGGTTCGGCCCCGAATGCGATACAGCAAAAGCGATATTTGCAGTGTTTGCATGCGGTGTTTGCATTTCTCTCGCCAGTTGCCTTTAAGAGTTCATGCCTCGGGCCTTTGAACTTTCTCACGCCTCAAGTGCTTTCTCCACCACCGCAGTCACTTACTCTGTTCCTTTGGTGCATGCCATGCCGGTTGGTATTGCCTGGCAGTTATCGGATATTGTTTCAGTATCGAGAGCAACATATTCTTTGCCAATAACTATAATATTATCATTAACGACAAGTCCTGACTCAGATGAAGATGTACATCGAGTAAAATTGAGGACCGTACCAAAATACCGATTACATAAGTGCCAAGACGGTCCCACATCACCCTAAACCTCCGGGGGGTTCACCGTAAACTGTTTTCTTAAATACTACACCTGCACATTTCCTGGTTTCCTGATTTCATCTTTCTTTAGAGATTTTCCAAAATCTAGCGTGACATCTTAATCTGTGAGGCAAAAAGTGTTGCTGTCTTGGGCTTTTTTTCCTTCTCATTTTGAAGCAATCACCGCGGTCGCAGACAATGTGGCCGAAACAGGCAATATTTAACTCCGTCCGGGATGCTCAAAACCCCAGCGCTTCTCTCAGACAAATTCCAAGCATTACTACAAGAACCAAATTTATTTCGATATTCCTGTGGTCTATGTTTCCGTCATCAAAATGATTCTATTATTTGCCCTACCGGTATGACTCAAGGTCCCTGAAATACAAAATCAAAGGACAGTCCTCACCTCAAGTCTGTACAGCGAAAGCCGCCAATATCCACATTTCGCCTTGCACGATCGAAGAGAAATCCCATGTCATTTTCTAACACGCTCTATCGTCAAATTTCACATGACGCCCGACTCAAGATAGATAATGCTATCGCCGCAGCTCCCGTCGTGCTGTTTATGAAAGGGACGACGGAAACGCCACAGTGCGGTTTCTCGCGCTCCATCATGTCAATGCTAGGCCAAGAAGGTGTCGATCCTCAAAGGTTCGTGGCATACAATGTGTTGGACGAGACGGGCCTGAGAGAAGGTATGTTATGAGTGCTGGTACCTTAAAATCCGTGAACACCCACCCAGTCTGACAACAAACATTCGGTAGACATCAAAGAATATTCAGATTGGCCCACCATTCCTCAGCTTTATTTGAACAAATTATTTGTTGGAGGCCACGACATTCTCATGGAAATGCACAAGACTGGAGAATTGAAAGAGATGCTCCGAGAAAGCAGGAAGCCTCAATCCCCGGAAAGGTGAGCACCTACGCATGGCAACATTGATAGTTTCTATTAACAATATGCCACATTTTCTGCAGATCACCTTTGATTATATGTTAAGACTCTCAGATCAAATCTGTCTGCTCCACATGTACGGAGTACCTAATACTGTATCAACAACATTGCCAGCCCCGTCCACAAAGGTGCTCCTTGATTATCACACTCCCATTAAGCTATAGCATGTAACATGAGGTTTTGATGTATCCTGTTTCAGCTCAACGCTTATTTAGGATACATAAAACCCTCTTCGACTGTCTGTGTCTTGTGAGCCATTGGGTCCTGCGTTGTGAAACACATTAACTGACCTCAAGAGATGATCAAACTCCAGGGAATGAAATAGCAGGATAGTTACTGTAATACCATGCTGCGGTGAACCCACATTGTCCAACCATCCCAAGTATTTAGGGATTTGTCCATCATAATTAAGCTAACTTCGCAGTCAGGCCCGCGCGATGCGACACTGCCTCAGATAGAACCACCCGTAGAATTTCTTCATCAATTCCATGTTATTTGGGGAACCACCCAAGGAGTTTGCAGGCGTGGATTGCTTGATACCAGGCATTTGTTCTCTAGATCACGGACCCATAGGAGGTCAGTCTATCTACAGTTGCGGTATCTATTTTAGCCACTTCAAAAGACTGAATAAAACCTTAGAAATAGGTAAATATTAAGATTTTCTTAGTAATATCGCTAAAAGTCTACTTAGAAAGTATAGTTAGAACCATAAAGTATAAAGCTTTAATATTAATTTATAATCTTTCCTAACTTAGTAAAGTAGATACTATTCTTATTCTGATGTAGCTACTTCCAAATTGTGAAATCATCAATCTAAATTGGACCTGAGAACTGGATACAGCCCTCGAGGTGTCTTCGGGGGTTTCGCCGAGGGCGATGGGGCTGATGATGCCTGAAATTCCGAGGTTAATGAATGTCGATTGATAATTCCAACTTCTGTTTAGTCTGAAATTTCCAGAGTGGATCCACCTAACCAGCTTTTCAGCTTTCCCACGACAGGAGTTGGAATGTAAGCGAACTCGATCCTTCTTGGCATTTAACCAGTGATTAAGTTTTAGTACTAACGAAAATCTGTCTAGTCTAATTGCTTGCGGTGTCTATTACTGGTTCTGGGCCTTCCTTATCCCCAAGCGGAGGGGCTATAAATTGCGACAAGAAGTCATCACTCTAGATGGCGGGGCTCAGAGTAACCAACTACGAAAGGTCCCCATTGCTAAATTAGCCGAATGGGATGCGACACATGATGTTGCTGGTATCGCCATCGAGCCGGAGGCTGAGGAAATTCAAGTTCAGGGAAAAGTCACCCAGACATCTTCGAATGACAGCAGCTCATATGCATATACAGCAAAGAAAGATTCCGATGCTATTCCGCATGTTTAGATTCCAAGGTTTGAACCGCCTTAGCGTGTTTAGAATTGTCGGAGATGAGGTTTAATCGATTAAAAACGAGATGACTGCATGAGTTATATTGCTATATATGAATTTGGGATATTTGAAACGTCAATATGAAGAGGGTGTCCAATGAAAAGCTGCACTTGACATTAGCCGACCTGGCTATACATGAGTTCTGTGTCCTCCAACCGCTTATGTTCCTTGCCTAGAATCTGGCTTGGGTGAATGACCAGAAAGATTGTCATGACCAGGAACATAAGGGTGGTGTCGAAGATATAGGCGTAGTATTCATGACTTTGCAAAGTTCCGCTTGAGCCCTGGATGTATTCAATCACCCGATAAAGGCAACGAACCATGATCAAGACGCTAGCACCATACAGAACACACATGTATCGTTCCCAGTTGACGGTAGAGCGCAGAGACGCCGAGGTGGGATGATCTCTCATTCTCTTGTGGAAGATGAGAGATACAACGATGAAGAAGCCAAAGAATATGATTTGAATAATCAAGCCGACAACGATGACATCCTCACCCATCTTCAAGCTGCTCGTGGATTTAGCACTAGACATAATGCCACCACCTAGACAAAACTGTTAGTTAAAAATCACAGCTCAAGTGCTTCAGTTGTTTCTTACCGCCACTCTGTACGAGGAATGAGACTACATCGCCGCAAACAAAGATCTTCGTCAATCTTGACGCGCGAATAAGAGAGTTTGAGTCGCCCTCGACCAATCGGATAATGCGACCGAGGATCATATAGATAGATGCGGCAAACAAGGAAGGCCCGAGTAGAATGAAAAGACTCTGTAAGGCGTATGGCATAGTCGAATAACGTGGTGCTTGGTTTGCATTGACTGCACGTGCGGCGTAGCCGATGACCTCGAAGAAACCACCGACAATGAAAGCGATAAGAAACCGAAGCTTATTCTTAAAGGCGAGGAATATATGACCGCAGGTAACGATAAGAAATAGAATGATGAAGATAACCGCAGCCGCCAGGGATGGGGTGTAACTATAAAGAGTGAAGCCGGTCGCCATTGTTGATATCACGGCAAATGCAACCGCGCATGCAAAAACAAACAAAAAAGTAAAGTCAAAATAAAAAAACGAGTGGATTAAAGTATGAGAAGAGATTTATGGGATACAGAATGTTATTTAAACATCGTCGTACGCATTAGCGATTTACTAGACCCTGGTCGAACTCGGAAAAACAACACTTATGCTGGCGCCTATACGAATTCCAAAATAAGAACAAAGAACGGGATCCATTCCTGCAATATTAAAGGACGTTTCAGCGCGCTGTGGCTGATAGAGCAGCAATAAACGTGTTTTTGCATATTGGATAGCAGAAAATATCGTTTCCCTCGTTTAGATGAAGCCGAATACGAGACAAGCGAGGAATACGAAAAATACTAAGAATCTATAAAAAGCTTAGCGCGAGCCCTCTGATCCACATCGGAGTTTGGTATCGATGTAGCCGGAGCTAGCAACGCCTTCGCCCACTCATATCAGGATATAAAAGTTTCCTGCGAAAGTTTCTGCCTAAGAAATCAATGTTGACTTCCTAATGGGGAACGTTCGATGCCGGTAAAGCCTGGCGGCGATGTATACCATGGATTGCGATTGGGTTAATGTAGAAGCACCGAAAAAATCTCGCACAATGCAGCTCACTATAAGTTAAAGTTACACAAGCCTTGATGTTCAATAGTTCCTACCTATTCAGCACTTTGGGATTTTCTTGCCTTGCCTTCAAGCCTCACATCACCTTCTACAAATTCTATTCACAATTTATGCACAATGGGCCTCAGCAACTCGGCTATTATTGTCATTGTGCTGGTGTGCTCCCTTGCCTCGGTGTCTCTTGCAGCAGCTCTATTCGGCACCATTGTCGCACCTCAAGCAAATCATATGTGGTCTCCGACCCCGGAACAACAAATTTATATGCAAAAGCTTAGATCTCGGCATCTGAGGGCGATCATGGAAGATAATGGAATTAGATTTCCAGGATTAGGCCATGGGTAAACAAAGTCTTTCCGTTAAGTTTTTGATTCAATTGTGATTTGTACTAAATGTTGAGTTTACAGACGGCCTCCCATGGACATAGAAAGCAATTATTCGCAACGAGAAAGTGCTCAAACCTATGCGACACCCCCAAAATCCGAGACAAAATGATGGGCGCGGAAGGGCCACCCACTATTGAGTGACTTGGGTGGAGAAAATTCTGTGTATACGCCTATTATGAAATTTGATGAGCACCGAAATCCAATGAATATATATATATATCACCGGGAAATTTGGAATCACAAAGTACAAAAGAGCTGATAATTTAAATTTTGTGGCCAGGTCTCATGGGGGGTAAACTGAAGTTGCAAAAATAGTAAAGCTCTGTGATTGGAGGCAGTGAGCGGGATCCAAGTCAATACTTATAGCGGCTAGCATAGCATCACAATCTATCGATTGGTCTAGTAATGCCTAGGCAATTCTAAACCAGATGATCTGCAGGGGGAAACCAGCCAGAGATGGACTCAAAGATTGATGGATTTATATATTCGAGTATTATTGATTGATGCCAGATCATCGTTAGATAATGATATTATCTGTAGAAGTTAACCAGCAAATTCAATTGTAATTGCAGGTATTTCACGGGGTCCAGTTCAGTTGTTTCATGGGCCATTTCAGCCAGCCGCGGTATTCATCGTCGAGAGCAAAGTATATCCCACGCATTAAGTGAAGGCTCAATCCTTGTATCCACCACGCCCATTCTAGCTTGTAGGTGATCACGCAGAAATATGAGAATATGACCATTGCTTCAGGTTTTTGTTGACGAAGGAGATGGAGATAGTCATCCTATACTCGTATCAGCCAGATGAAGATATCTGTGGTCTCGCAATTTCGATGGCCTATCTCCGCCACAGTTGCAAAAGACTTTTTCATGTCATCCACAGCATTCAGGTAGTGCTGACAGACTCTTTTATCCGAAACTCTTTCTTCTAGAAGATATTGTGAATGATTCAGATGAGCCTAGTTGCCCGGAGGTCGAGCGGCCCATGCATGGCCTCTCCGCCATCCGTTTTTGAGCATTGGCTCGAGAATCCCGTATTTGAGATTGTCACCTCCCGCATCAATAATTGATCGTATTCCACGTAGCAACGACAGCCATTCGATATCCGTTTCTCCAGATATCGAAAGATCATCGGGAAGTCGTGGTTGAGCACAGGAGATGAGCGCCGTGATTGTTGAGAATAGGTATACAGCTGATGCGTTGTGATCGTTGAGGTTGCACATTACGGCGGAAACCGTCCGCAGTGCTATGTCATGATGGAAATTGGCTTGTGCAACATAATAATCATGACGCTCCGGGTTGAGAAATGCTAGATGCAAAGCCGACAAGGCTAAGACGGAGCGAAGAAGAAAAGGAAAAGAAAATGCAATTTGAGGAACTTTGATTTGCCATACTGTTTGATTTACTGGTAAACGGGTGATGGTGTAGCACGTGCTTGTTGAGGAGTGATGAAGGAGTTCCATTTCTTCAAAGCCGATTGGTGGCTCAGCAGACTCGCTTGTTTCCGAGCGAGTAGATGGGGCAACATTTTTGGTGGTGGCAGCATTTATCTCCGACGCTGAAGTGGAATTTGCAGGATTAGAGGTAGAAGTAAAGACTATCCTCTCAGCATAGGAGCACTGATTTCCATGCTTCATACATTTTCCACAGGAAGGCTTAACCTCGTCGCACTGCAGCAATATGTACATTCGTCAGCTTGGCAAAACTTTGCAGCGTGTAGGTGAAGTCTGAGTGGGCCTGATCTACCTTCACCCTACGAGCTTTGCAATTTATGCAGCCAAGCCTGGATTTTGTGTGCAATCGCCGTCCCGTCATGTGGAATGTAACTTGGAAGGTTGGAAAATGATATTTTGCAAAGGGTGACACAGTTTGCACACCCTTAGCGCGTGTTTTTCCTAATCGCACACCCGCTAGTCCCAATTGGGGTCAACGCCATTTAGCCACCCTTTGGCCAGCCACAGTGTAATTATGAACTGAAAACGGACAATTGAGAAAACACCCGAAACCCCCTTTAGGGTAGAGTATTTCCACCCATGATATCAAGCCTCAAGCGATCACAAAAGAGGGAGGAAGTGAATTAGCAAAAGAGATTTGTAATAAATAAACTAAACTAAACTATCGAATGACTACCTGGGCAAATCCTTTGACTCGTTGTGAACAGATGATGAAATAAGCAGAAGCCCAAAGACAGTTTGGGGAAGTAGAGCATTAAATACTGATACGAATGACATTCTTCACCAAACCGAAACCAAAAATCACTTGTAAGAATGAACTCTTATAAGCCACCAATAACTGAGGAGCAGAAACGAATCGAATACAATCAAAGAACACTTCGCAATGGAAGATCGGGCCGTCGGAAGCTGAAGAATCAGGACTTTCGAAATGTTTACTGCTGCTTGCACTTTCCGTTGCCGTCGCAGCAGATTTTGTACTTTCGGTCCTTGTAGCCGGGATTGTTGTTGAGGGAGCAGTTTGAACCGGTGGGAATGGTGTCGCAGGTACCGGTGAGAAGGTTCGAGCCCAGTTGATTTTGACTCTGACAGCAGAAGCATGCGGTGTTTGTCGGGCAAGAAGTCGCAGTAGTTGTGTACGTGGCCGTGGTTGTGGTGCTTAGTGTATTGGTGGTGGTGATTGTATCCGTGGCGGTATCAGTATTGGTGACCGTGGCCGTTGCAGTGTTGGTCACAGTAGCTGTTGCGGTATCTGTAGCGGTGACAGTAGCTGTGGCAGTTGCAGTACCAGTGGAGGTCACGGTAGCAGTTGTGGTGCAAGATCCGTTTGGAACACAAATGCAGCCCCTGCTTGATGTTAGTTTTTGGATTTTAAAATGTCATTCCAAGACTCACGATGTGGATTGTCTAAGGACGTCAAGTCTAAGCAAGCCGCTAGAACCATTGGTGTCGCAGTAATCAGATTGATTATCCAGCTTTTTGCACTTGATGTAGTGTGTTAATATCAATTGAATATTTACTTTCTTTTTAGATGTATCTTATCTTGATATCACAGGCAACAGGGTCACAGTTACCACCGTTACCACCACCACCAGTTCCAACACCGAGAGTGCCAACCAATCCGCCGACACCACCACCATTTCCACCGTTAACAACCTTCACCGAAGTATCCTTTGATCCAGCCCATTAGAAACCACCCCATCCGTCATCACCCCACTTTCCCTTATCACCGCCATACTCCCCTGGGAGGGCAGCGGCAAAAGTGACGCACAGAAGAGCAACAGCGAAACGCATTTTTGCAAAGGTTTTTATCTGGATGATGAAAAGTATTGAAAAAAGAGTGAGTCAGGCTGAAGCGTGCCGATTGTTTTCATGGATAATCATTCACATCGTCGCATCGGAGGGCGCTATATATAGTTTTCCCATTGACTTCAAGTCACTGTTCAGAAATTTACACCCACCTGGGCAAGGTAAATTGTTTGGATTTGTTTCCTAACATTCGATTTACATTTTGATATGAAAATATTGAAGTGGGAAGAGCGCACAGGCGGTCTGACATCGCAGACAAGACGGTAGGGGCGTTCAGTGGTCTGACGGGGTCATCGGTAGGAATACGCATACAGTGGGTGCATGTAATGGACAGTAGAATGATGCTTTCTTGTGATATGTAGGACTCTGAGTTGCTATGCTATCATACTGAGTGCTAGAAATACCCTTGCTGCTGAGGCGTAGCTAGTGGCGCAGGTAGGAGAGTGGCGCTGTTTCCCCACTACAATATGTGGATGTTAGGGAGGTGTGGTATAGGCATGCGAACAGACTCCGGCTAATTCTTCCGGCTTCTAGAGAACTGCCTGGTGGCATTTTATTGGTTCCTTGTGCGTGCCCCTGAGTCAAGCATCGTGTGCCGACGACCTCGGGAACTTCAGGGCTTGGAACAACCCCATCAAGTATTGAGCGTATGTGTTTGCGCGAGATCATTTCCAACCCACAATAACCACAATATAGCGCGAAGCGATAAGATAAATTAGGAATTCAGATAAGCTGCCCAGGTGGTTTATTTTTGTCAAGAAGATGATAGTAAATGTTGATGTTATTTTGTTCACTGGTCGCCTCTTTCGATTGAAACTCTTAAGCCCCTCGAAAACCATGAGAATCGTGGTTATCATTGATCACAAAACACTGATGTTGTATAATGAATTTTCTCACCGACCGGAAACCTTCAAAGGGCGTGGTAAATGACCACTATGGAAAAATTAGCCGGGAGAGATAACAATTTTTTCCAATTTTCATTCCAAAGGGCATAGGGCCTAATGAAACAAGGGGTTCGAAAGGGTTCGAACGAACCGGGGCGGAACCTGCCAATCCTTTAGTGCAAACTTTGAGCGCTCGTACTCAAAGGCACTAATGAAAGCTTAAAGTTATAATGGGAAAGTCAAGGGGACCACCGCAAGGAGGGAATACTATACCAACATTTCAACTGGAGCGAATACTCACTGTCAAAACTGGTCTGTGCGATGACCTATTTTTCGGGTCCTAAGTATGCAATGCAGCCGGTGCCACGCTCCGTCCAATAGATCGTATCCGAATACGATAAGGGTTACGGAGTATATAGAACTTCATTCCTCGGCACCCTGGGAAGAAGTATACACCAAAGCAGTGGCACCCTGTCGCGTTACATCCCAAAATATCCAAGGATATAGTAATTGAATTCCTCAGAGTCTCAAGGTAATAGATATTTGGGGAGCGAACAGGAGATCTATCAATTCCTTCTCTTCTACTGTGGTTTATAAGTCAGCCGAGCCGACCACATTTCAAACAATTTTTGCTGAGCTACCAACTACTGGCCAATCATGTTCAGGCACTGTGCACTACTCCAATGGTTATATGGACTTCGCTCACAAACGCAGGCTACGAAATCACCCAAACAAATGAGTCGTCGTACGTCTCGGTCGTTCCGAAACACAGTGTTTTTCTTGCTCCTGATATCAGTCTTGACGTGGCAACTCATTACTAGTCAAAGGGATTTGAGCAACTTTCCCTATCTCAGTCAGACGGTTGGTCACCCGGGACCTCGCGTGGCTATTGTTGTCTTCATTACGAAGCCACAGACATGTATGCATCTCTCCCTTCGCAACAAAGACAGTATGTAATTTTGAAATTCCGAAATCTCAATTACACATAGACTGGTTACGAGCACTACTAATATTTCGTTTTCAATTAACAGAATACGCCAGACTTCACGGATACGACCTTTTCGTTGATTACGAGTCCAATTCCCCACGAGGGACGACGTGGCTCAAATTTGATATGGTCGAACGAGTCATCAAAGCTGACCAACACGACTGGATATGGTATTTGGATTTTGATACTCTTATTACAAATACCAGCATTAGTTTGACGAATTTGATTGATGAGAATCTGTCAAATGTCACAATGTCAAAAGACATTGATCTCCTTGTGACCGACGATTGGTGAGTAATCCAAGTGACCATTCAACCCCTAACGAAAAATAATGTTTTCTGAATAACATATAGCAATGGGCTCAACGATGGATCCTTTATTGCGCGGTCAACACCACGCGCTATACAGTTCCTCGATGGTGTTCGTGCTCTCCATGATAGAGAAAAGGTCTTGAGCGGAAAGGCATTGAGCGACCAAGACTCCATGGCCGAATTTATAAAGAGCAATGACCCTCTCACGCAGCATGCTAAGCGTATTCCTCAGTGGACGATCAATGCCTTTCCTGAAGAGATTGGCTGCTACGACACACACAAAAGGAAATGGGAGAATGGAATGTTTGTAATCCATTTCGCAGGCGCCTGGGCCCATGTATCTGGGGAGGATCCGACTGGTCAGCTTATGAAGAAATATGAAGTTGAAATAATTTGAGAACCTAGACTAGAAAATTCAAATATCCTGGTTTTATGTTGAAATAATATGAAATCACCAATCAGTATCTGGCTAGGTACATAGGTGTGGAATCTTTAGGCAATTAACCGCTACCTCTCCAGGTAGTAAAACGGGGATGATGGGTAGACCTCTTTGTCGGCCCACGAAGCCCACAGCCCAACCTGGCCCAACCCAGCCCATTGAAGAGGTCTACAGGTGCCACCGGTGAAACTGGATTCTTTTGATGAATCATAGCCACTCGGAGTGGTGCAATTGAATGTGGTGGTCGAAGTCATATCAACATATCGACTACAAATACCGCCTGAAGGAAACGTTGGCCAAGTGCGGTTGCCCGAGGAACAGGTAGGTTGCACAGAGAATCCGTTAGTCCAAAGTCCGAGCAGAGTGCTACTTGCAAGCCCTTTTTTATTTGCGTTCATGCTCATATTATATGCTTGTGGTGTATTCGCGATTCCATCTGGACTTCATCTTCTAGATTTTTGTGTGTGCTTGGCTCCTAGGGCCTCTATCCCGAGAATCCTTTGGAGAACAGATCAAATTTATTTGACTGCTAGGTCCGGATCGCGTGTGAGACTCTTGGCTGTCGGAGGTATCGCTGTCTGGACCTATCAGATGATCCATCTCGATCGCGGTCACCATGGTCAGTCAAGGTGTTGGGAAATGCCTCCATTTTCAGCTCACTGTGAAAGAAACATAAGTTTAATGGCTTCACCTTGGACCCCGCCAGAAGACAAAATTCGTGAAAGCTAGTAGTGTAGTGCACGGCTAGTGCTTAGTGGTGGAGAAGGCTAAAGGTTACCGGGTGAGCACTAAAATGGAATAGGGAAACAGCCAGTCCTTTGAAACCTCCCAATCAATTCCACCGGTTGCTTTGATTTACCTATAATTGGTCATATGAAGCCAGAATTGAATTCATTTCGAAAGAATATAATGTTCCTGACGGTTCAACAAACGAACTTTTGGAGTTGCTTTTTGCCGCCTCACTCATATATTCTTTGCGATGTCTGGGGGCTAATCAACTGTTGCAGGAGCTAAATGGTAGACTAGTCGCGTAGCCAATTTTTACTTCCTACAGCTCTTAATTCTATAATCTGAATAGGAAGGGCTGACGTTAAATCCACAATTATTAATCTATTATTAGAAACAGAAATCTATCGCGCAAGATAAACCAAAAAAAAATCGAAAGCAAAATTAATCACAGAATAGCAAACAAGAAAAACCAAACGGAAACCAAAAGGAAAGCCAAACTTTAGAAGTCATCAGCGTATACACAGTGATCAACGACATGTATCTTTGATACAGTTGTCGAAGGCATAACCGCCATGGGGCCCACCAAGACAGGCCTTTGGTCCAAAAGCCTCCAAGCACATACTGGTAATGAATTCCGACGATTATCAGATGCGAGAATCACGGAAGTCCATAA
This sequence comes from Penicillium sp. MA 6036, assembly GCA_003138045.1. Taxonomy (NCBI): domain Eukaryota; kingdom Fungi; phylum Ascomycota; class Eurotiomycetes; order Eurotiales; family Aspergillaceae; genus Penicillium; species Penicillium sp. MA 6036. The sequence continues at coordinate 115,642 of QAGG01000088.1, forward strand.
ACTCAGCACCCCTAGCTTTCAAATCGTCGAGCACATTATACTCCATGATCCACTTCATGCGCTCCATCAGCGCCTCCGGGTTAAATTTATCGCTCAGTTCATCCGGTTGGTCCGAGCTGGCCAGTTTACCAGCCTCGAAGCTAGTTTTGGTGACCCGGTCCGTGCGCGGCTTGCGCAAGTCTTGATAAAACTGGAAGGCAGCTTGGAGATCGTCATTCTTCCAGTGGGCGAGGATAGTCGCCAAAGCAATACCGGACTCGATAGCCATACAAACACCCTGGCCTGTAATCGTATGTTAGCTTGGTAATGGGAAGACTGATTTCAAGATGCTTACCCTGGTGGGGGAGTGTGGAGTGAACCGCATCGCCAAGAAGAACAATACCCGCGCTCTGCTGCTCGTTCATCTCGTACCACTTCGCAAGCGGGTCGCGAACGTAGAGTGCCTGTTTCATCATCCGGCCGTCGGGCGAGCCAGCCTCCAGACCCTTGATGATATCCTGGACCTGTGGACACCAGTCCTTCACATGTTCCTGAAGAGTAGAGATCTCGGCGCGGGCCATCCAGTTTTCAGAGTCCCAGCTATCGAGTGACTCTGTCATAAACCCGATCACACCGACGCGGTCAGTCTCTGTTGCCGAATTGCCGATGGGAAGACAAAGCAGATGGCGTTTAGGACCGCGGAAGTTCACGACGTTGCGGAGAAGGGTAGCCGTATCTTCGGGCAGGTCCTTATATTCGACGAAGCCTCGGTAGACAACCTGACCGGAGTAGTTGGGCGAGTCGCCGAAGCCTAGTTCGCGGCGGACTCTGGACTTGATACCATCGCACCCAATAACAATATCAGCATCTGTAGTGGTACCGTCCTCGAAGTGCAGGGTGTACGCCGCGGTCTCAATATTGCGTTCGATAAAGGCGAGACGCTTCTGCAGGTGTAATTTCTCTTCGGGGACAGGCTCCTTGAGAGAATCGAGGAGATGGGCTCGGTGAATAAGACGGGCGTGTGGCTTCGAGAATTCCTCGATGTGGCCGAGGTACTCGCCTGAGTGGTAGTTGTGGTACTGCATGTAATACGGCAGCTGGGGCGAGGAGCGACGGGTCAAAGAGTCCTGCAGACCAAAGGCATCGAGGATACGGTTCGCGTTGGCTGTGATATCCACACCTGCCCCGACTTCGCCGAATTGATGGGCTTGTTCGTAGCACTGGATGTTTTTGACGCCTGCGTACAGGGCGGCGTTCATGAATGCCATGCCTCCGAGACCACCGCCGACGACGACAACCCGCTTGTCTTGGAAACCCATTGCGTAGATTTGGATTGATTGAGCTTTGATTTGATTCTGGAGATAGACTGGATGAGTCGAGATGATTGGAAGCTTGCTGGATATTGCGGTGCGATGTTGACTGGGATGAAGCACGATGGGGGGCTTTGAGCGGACTATTTGTACGTTGGTAGCCATCGGCCTTTACTCTGGAAGAATGTTCTATCCGACCTGCATTGAGTTGACGATGCAACTTCGGGTTTTGGAGAAGCGTCATATTTGAGAATTACCCGAAGCATCTACTTCGGGTGGATAGCGGTGGGTCCCGGGCTTCCGGCCGATCATCCATCAGCATATGGGGTTGAGGTGGTCGTTTATTCTTTGCGACGACACGGGTGAAGACTCCGGAGACAAATTGTTGAGTCGGAAGGCTTGTCAGGCTGCCAGGTTTATGCAGCGCCACATCCGAAAGCTCACGAGTGGTCGGATTGGGCTGCAGCCTGCAGGTCAGCATGCTGACATGCCGAATTACCGCTTTCGCCAATCAACTGGCCTTGTTATTGTCACTTAAATCTCACGCAGGTCAAAGCATGTGTGACGTAAGTAGATAACAAGCTTTATGTGGGATCAGTAGTCGTTGCTTGGTCGGCCCGAACCCCTTCGTGGTTCTTGGCGTTGCGCTTGGTCTTCCCGAATCCCTTCACTTTCTTGACTCTACCTCTCTCGGGCTTTGTGGCTTCAACAGTGATATTCAACAGACCAATTTTGTTGGGGATGAGGTGTATCACCGGGACCGTGTGCCTTTCCTGATTTTCTTTCAACTTTCCCCTTGATATATCCCTATGGTTTATGTTTCTCTCTTCCAGTCTGCGATCAAATTCGTTTAAATCCCTCTTCTAATTTTTAGCATAGCAGCCTTTAAAAAGCTGTTTTCGGGCAATCTTTTCTCAATCCAAAATTGTATATTATTTGCAGTAAGGAATCGTCGGTACTGTATCATAATTGGGATCTCGCAACATGTGACCTGACCACCTGGGGTTCATGTCAGTTATTTGAACTTCGATTCCGGACTGGGTTCCTAAATCTCTCAACGCCTGTATCATATCTGGTTGCCAGCCGATTGTTTTCATCTCAAATTCCAACAGGCGAAATCCTCGAAGATTAGGTGTGTGCCTCTTCCAATCTTGAAGCCATGATCGAATAACCCCCCAAAGGTAGTCCTGCTCCCGTCCCCATTGCCATTTCCATTGGTGATTCCAAGAAAAGTCGTCGGTCAAGATCAGCCATTCAAGACTCGGAGGAAGCGCTACTGGTAAGTGATTTGCTTTTGACTCCGAGGGGGAAAATCCAAGTAGAAACGGAATCGGGACCTGCAATAGTTTCAAGTTTTTGAGGCCGCTAAAGACCTTGAACGATCCACTAAATTGGACATCTGGGTTTTCCAGGTCGTCGTAGTCGCGTTCTGACCCGGCTGTAATGGTCAGATCAGTCAAGGTCTCCTTAACGTGAGAAAGGCCCGCGGCGATTCGGTCCAAATCGATGATATCGGTAACACAATCATCTTTCAAATCCCGACGGTAATGCCAATCCCATTCAAGTTTCTGGAGCCTGGGTGTTACAGATAAGACTTGGCCAAGATGCTTCTCACGCACCGAAGTCAAGTCGAGTGTTGTGAGACTCCGTGGATTTGGTAGATTCCTTCCGGTCCATGCGAAAGTAGGCGGGCTATCGACCAAAGCCCTGATTCGCTTGACCGATGGTAGATAAAAGACAGGGAGGATGTCTTGTGCGTTTCTTTTTTGCGTTTGTCGGCGAATATTGTAGTGAAGGCAGGGAGAGTCTGCAGACACATCTTCAAGACGTGTGAAAGAACTGAGATGGCTATTTGTGGACTCTTCGCAGAGTGCTGACCGGAGCATCATACCCCTGAGCTTGGTCTCTCGGTTGTAATTTTTGTCGAGGTAGAGACGTTTCACATTGTGGAGTTGTGATATGAAAAGAGTGGTGAACGCGTCCATCGATCCGGCGCGTAGCTTTTGGATCCATTCTTCAGCGAAAGGAACATTTATTTTTGCAACAAGCTCCACTAGCTCATTCACGACAGGTTCTGTGACTGGGATTTTGGGCCTTTCGTTTCCTGGGTCAAATGTGCCCTTGTCAAAACTATCACCGTTGAGGACAACATTGTGGACATAAGTTGCGAGATCGGGCCTCCGAATGATGGTTCGCAAGAATTGAGCAATTGGAGGGTGCTGGGAGTCTGTCCACGTCCAATGAATGTCGGCGTAGAGAAATGGCTCAGCAGGAAATCGTAAGTTCCTATGCGTTAGGCATACCGCCGCAAGATCACTGTGCGATAGGGACGCAAAGATAATGCGAAGAATCTCTGTAGGCGTCGATAGAAGAGACGCCATTCTTCGATCGGAGGGTCAAGAGTTCGAGAAAAGGTGCCGACAGAAAGCGCTGCAGGGCGCTGGATATTTACGCCGCACTTCGCTCGGGGTACAGTCCTGGGCAGGCTAGGCCGCCGATCTAAGCGAGACGTTGCCACTGCGATCCACTAGGCCTGACCAGGATAGCCCCCAAAAATTCTTGGACAATTGGCGTGATCAACAAATCATTTGTGAACGAAATTTCATTCTCTCTATCACCATGAGAATAATATTTCAAGTCTTTTTTGACAGATTAAAAAAAGCAATAAAAAGTCACTTCAACGGTGTTGTTGATATATTTGGGATGGAAATTTGCCGGAGGGGGGGCTGGTAGGGCCTGTCGCAAGACTCTACAGCAACTTTATACTATCACTATCAAATATTTTATTCTACATATTTTAGAACATGGTAGATCCGAGCACATACGACCA